>JAHZMX010003896.1:0-12420 GCA_027743895.1 Seira musarum
TTAGTATCTCGCATTTCTTCTTCTCGTTGTCGCATGAAACCAAAGTCCTTCACAATTGCCTCTGATAAATCTTCTAGTCGCTTCAATTCAACTTCCAGAGGTTTAAGTTTTGCGGCTTCGTCCAACTATTACATTAAAACAAAGGCAATGAGTTAGTAACATGCATAATATATTTGAAACACGTAAACCTTATTAAAGAAAGTTTCTTTTAACATCGTTAAATACACTAACCCCTTCGTAACTTTTCGCTTCAACTCCATGTTTCGTACTGAGATACACTTCTTGTGGGAATCCCCGTTGACCTTTAATTCGATTTACAAAGCATAGATGAAGTAAACACATACATCCTACCTCAAGATGAGCATGAGATCAGAATTTTATTAATTTGATTTACCGTGAGGAACTTTGGAAGTAAAACAGATTTCATAAACTTCATACTCATCGGTTGTAAAAGTAAATCGCCCCTTTTCAGCGTGATCCTTTTTCCACAAAAATCCACCTTTGGAATCAACGACCTGCATAACATGATAGATAGATACGTGTGCAGACTAAGTAATCAAGTATCGGACGACAATGACAATTTATCAGGATGAAAATTCAAGAAGAATTAAGTAAATTACCGCTAGGTCAACAGTCTGTCCGGGAACTTCTGTGATTTCATAATCCCCTGAGACAAGAACATCTTTATGAATCTCTTCGCGTAAACACTTTTGACCACTAGGCTGAAGGTGGAACATTAACGAGTTCACTTCTTTTAGAAGAACTGCACAAATCATTAAAATGAAGGCAGGAGAAGATGGCAAATAATTCAGCTTCATCTTGAATAAAGATCTGCAGCTGAAAATCAAGAATCGTACGCCGGGTGATGAGATACCTACACACAAATACCAACCACATAACACATGTCATTAATTTTAATTAAAATTCATATATAAAACATAATAAGTATTTTTAAACCTTTAAATTCACATGATCATCTCAAAATTTGCTTTTAAACAATATGTAACAGTGAACATGAGTATATAATATAGTTTTTAATTGAAGACAAGACTGTCTGTTAAAATCTTACCTGTCTTGTCAAAGACACGACGCGCATTTGGGTTTTAACTTTAACTATTCTTCGACTCAATTAGGTCCCTAAACAAATAGATTTTCATGCTCTAATTAAAAATTTCCTCTGTGACTTTCTTTTAGATTTGTTGACAGATGCAAAAGAAAGTCGAATTTTTCCTTATGATGACTTGGCTTCAAACTTCAAACAAATGAGTTGTATTTCACTTCTTTCAATTCACTTTTAAGTTTCGCGCAATTTCCTTGTAAATGCAACGCAATTCCAAAAGATGGCCTCAAAATACACATTACTGCCATTGCCATTCCATTACATTGCATGCTGGGAGTAGGATAGGAGAGTAGGAGGGAGCGGAGCAGCATTTGAATGGATAAGTTTTCCTTGGAAAAAGGGATAAAACGAAAGAGGAACGACCGGCCATTAACACAGACAGAACGCACGGTAAAGTTGGTTGGTTGGTAGGTACAAGAACTTTTGGCATTTTCGGTTGATAATTTTGTGTGAAAGAAAGCTTCCTTTCTTTTGAGACTTGCCTTTTGGATGACTTCTATACCTCCTACAAGTTGTTAGTTTACGAGTCAGGGTTGACGAAATTTTTGAAAAATATAAATATTGACCCAAAAAATTAATGTTTTTTGGTTGTTTAATCGTGCGTCAATTTAGGAAGCATCACTAACAATTTTATGTAAAAAAATTAGAAACTGCAAAACATTAATAGTGTTTACCTTTTACCCGTGCACTAGTGTTGGTTAAAAATAACATAACCAAATTATCCTCAATCGTCTTTGACATTGAAATTTGTGTAAAAATGAGCGATAGTCGTAAGTTTTAACTTCAAATAAATATAATGTCTGTTTTGCACTGTATTCCCGACAGCTATAGCTTGAATGATATTTGCTTGATTTATTTAGAGTACTCTGCCGGCTATCAGTCCGGAGGCTTTGGATACGGTCAAAGTGGTGGAGGAATGGCAGCAGGATACAGTGGACCACCTCCTCCTGCTGGGGGAAATGTATATGATCAAAGTGGGGGCTTTGCACAGGGATCGACTGGAGCTTGGGGAAATTATGGCAGCTCTGGATATGATAACGCTCCTCCAGCTCCACCAGCCGCAGGCAATGGTGCTGGCTATGACGGATATGGAGGTAATGGTAATGAAATATAAACATTTTCTTTATTCATATTATAGTATTACTATTTTTTGGTGGGTTTGGTTTACATAAATCAAATTATCGTTGTTTTTAGGTGCCTATAACAGTGGCGGCTATTCTCAGGGAGGAGCTCAGAGTCAGGGTCCCCCTGGAGGAAGCTATGATTACACTGGTAATTCTGGATCTTATGGTGGCGGTGGACCTGCTGCTGGCCAGTATTCCTCAGGGGGCGGTGGGGCCGGATATCAACAACAAAGCTATGGAGGTTAGTATCCATAAGATGAAGACTGAAAGTCAGTATTATTTTTTATCATCGTCTAAAGTTAAAAAATACTAAACACTAATTTGTATTTATAGGCGGAGGTGGTTACGGTGGTGGACGAGGAGGCGGTTTCAAGTAAGTCCTGTTTCTATGTACTATATTTTTTTAGTATCGAAAAAATAATACTAATTGTTGTTGTAGACAATGATGAGGGAATTAGGCTTTATGTAATGAAACCTTATGTACACTCGTGGAATTTGAGATTTATGTAACTTAAGTTTTTAATCACGTGCGGATTCGGGGAAATACAATGAAAAGATATAAATTCTGATTAAGTCGATTAGTCGGAAAATGAAAACTGAACAAAGTAAAGGTGATATTAACGGTTCACTGTGTACTGTGTACTCAAAGGGAAGTTGCTTATTTAATTCGTTAAGGTCAAACGAAATATAAATTCCTTAGTCTTTGGAGAACGACTCTCCATCGTTTTACTAGTTTTCAAAGATTTGAAATGAACCATATATTCAGTTAATGGTGTATTTATGGCGTCACTGATTTCAATAATTTATACTTAAATTTAATTTAACCGTTTTCTTTTCTCTAAACTCGCCTTTTAAACTTGAACATATATGAGATTTTTTACAAAGAGTCAATTTCGTGCTGATGCAAATTGTTTAGTTCTCAATTTGTGATGAGTTGAATCTAAACGGTAATTAATTGTTTCTACACATTTATGATGCAAAAGCTCTTTGCCATAATTAAAACCTCGTTTCATTTCATTCCTATATAATGAAATGGCGTGGAGTTGTTCTTATCGTGATTACAGGAAAAAGGCCTAACGGTAACAACAAAATGGAACGTCCGGAAGATGTACATCAGAAACTAACGGAATTTTAATTTATCATTTAGAGTCTAAAATATTGATCCTTGATCCCTAAATAATAATTACCTAAACCAAATATCTTTCGTAAAAGTTCTAATAATTAGAATCCAGACATAAGTTGTTTGCTCGGTTCCCTCCCTTCTGGTTTCCTACAGACTTTTCACATGAATTTCATCATTAGCTTAACAAATTATACTTGTCGTATTACTTGGTCATTTAATTTGTTTTATGTATTGTTATTATAATATTTCACAGAGAAGCAAGAATAATGTAAGAGAATAATTTTTAGTCACTGTCGTTTGAATAATTTAGAAATAAGGTTTTTAATTTTGAAAAACTCCAGTCTTTTAATCACAAGCAAAGCAGACTAGAGAAGAGTAGTATTATTAATTAGACACGACTTTTTAGAGCTCTTTCCGTTTAGGTAATGCGGATGGGATATTTAGAATTTAAAGACCTACCAAGCAAACATTTTTGTACTTTTAATTTAAGTGACATAAATGTATATTAATTGTAAATTTTAAATGTAAAAATGTTTGACCGACACTAGCAGAGAGCGTAAGTACAAAATGTTTGTCGAAATGGACTCATTGTAAACAGCGAAAGACAGTGAAAATGTATTCTTTGTGTAACATCCTTGTGAATGGAAGGTTTGCGTAATATTGAAGTTGAATTACTCTGACCTTTGATAAATGTTGGTAATTTCGAAATGTATGATGGCGGAGTTTGAAACTATCTTATATGACGTCGTGGGTGATCAAAAATCGTAGTATACTTCAATGGAAGGAAGAGTCTCATCTGGTGTTTCAATCTCTTTTTAGCTCCGGGTCTAAGCAAGGGTCGTACCCTTCCAAAGGTAACAAATCCAAATGTTGAAAACCGTTTCCTCTCTACCAGAAAAAATATTTTTAAAATTCTCTGTGCATAAACGTGATGTGGTATCATCTAAATTGATGAAGTAATTAGTAATGGTACAAATCAATCATGCAAAAATTCTGCGCCAGTTCACAGCATTGTCAATGTATTTTGCGTTGCTTGATTAGACATTCCCAGCCGAATTCGATTGGAGTCTTCAACAAGCTTTTTCTTTCCACATTTTTTTCTTGAAAACATATTTTTACGAGTTGAAGAGTCCAGTTTTCTGCTGCAAATAGTTACGCAATTTAGTTGCCTGTATTATATGCTTATTTGTTTTGTATTCTGCTAATTATGCTTGATTAAGCTACATATTTGTGTTCTTAATTCTGGGGAGGTTAAACGAGTTAGGAATTAGCACTGGTGTGAATGGGAATGAAAAATAACTAGTAGCGTCAGGTTAAAATTAAACCTGAAACCATCATAAACCTGAAAATATGTATTCAAGTTTTATTGAAGAATTTTTGTAGGTGGTCATTTATCATTCATATATACTAAGCAGTAACAATTTTTCTCAGACAGATTATAAGCATTGAACAGTTGAAGTTTATTTGATCGCGCTAGGAAATATTAGACACCACATGAGGAGGTGATAGTGATAAGGACATCGAATTCGGCAAAATGTTATACTAAATATCAATTTTTAAATCGAAACCAACTTGAAATGAGAGTAAATTTTATAAATCATGTCGTTTTTGTGTGATTGACAAAATCATAACTTTTAATGTCACAAACGGAATTTTAGAAAACGCAATCGTGACCAATCTTCGGGTTTATCAAATCACTAAAAGTAATAGTAATATAGCATTCGTTGTTGGTTGAGGTGAATGTGTGAAGGACAATAATCATGATATCCGGGTAATCTTGTCTCCGGGATTGTTAATTGAAGGTGTGATTGATGTGACAGTTACGAAGTAAGGTAGATAGGTCTACGAACGTTTAAAAATAATCCAATCAAACAGATATAGCATTCATTACAGCATGATACATTCAACCAAAAAAATTGTTATCACTGGAACCATGTAGTATCATTTATCCTAGCTTCAACCAAAAAATCTAACTACTCTTTCGCAAAAAATTTCATTGCTATCTTCTTTATGGTTGTGTTTGTTGTATTAAATGTGTCATGAATTTTTCAGGAGGATATGGCAGTAGTGGAGGAGGCGGTTACGAGGACCAGGGCAATTGTGTCTTTGTGTCCGGCTTACAATTCGCAACTACTGAACAGGAAATCGCTGAGTATTTCGGTTCCATCGGGATAGTTAAGGTATGTTTTTATGTAATATTTACATAATACACTAATTTACATAAAATATTTAATTTATTAGATTTCTGAACGTGTCGATGGCTACTCGCGGTGGAAGTTCTTTTGGTGGTGGTGGCGGTGGAGGAAGTCGCTTTGGAGACTCTGATCGCGGTGGATTTAGAGGTGGTCGTGGCGGTGGAGGTAATGTATTGACCATAGTTTTTTATGCAAGTCACATGGCGATTATTTTTAGAATAGAAACAACTTTTTCCATAGATCGAGGAGGCGGTTTTCGCGGAAGAAGCGAAGGAAGTTCTGGAGGTCCACCAAAATGTAAGTGTTTGTTTAACAGGTTCTAAGATAAAACTTTTGTCCAAGCAATTATTCAGCTCATTTCTATTTTCAGCTTTTAGCCGAGATGGTGACTGGACATGCCAAGATGAAGGATGTGGAAATACCAATTTTAGTTGGAGAACAGAATGTAACCGCTGTGGAGTTCCCCGACCAGGTTAAATATTTGACTTTTAAAAATCTAGCCGATTTTTTCCGCGTAATCAATGAAATTTTGGTGAATTTACAGAAGGATCTGGTTCTGGAGGTGGTGGTTTTGACGGAAATCGAGGCGGACCACCCCGTGGAAGGGGATTTGGAGGTATGACTATGATATTTTTTGTTTAAGTATAAATGTTTACACCACAAATGAACGATGAAATTAAATCATCAATCAATTTAGTGCTATTTAACTTTTATTTGTGATTGAAATTACAGACAGGGGAGGTCGTGGCATGAGGGGCGGTCGCGGAGGTAAGCAAATTAAATGAATCATTAAAACGGCTGGAGTTATTTGGTCTGTAAATCTATTAGACCGTACCCGATTTCGTTATAGGTGATCGCGGTTCATTCCGAGGTTCTGGCAGCGATAGAGGATTCCGTGGTGGTGGCGGTGATCGAGGAGGGTTTCGGGGGCGAGGCATGGGCGATAGAGGCCGTGGAATGGGTGGACCAATGAGAGGAGATGGAATGTAAGTGGAAAATTTGCGAACATCTTTATTTACTTTAGTACCAGCTCTTAAGACAATGTTTTTTGTTTTAATTAAGGAGGCGCGACAGACCTAGGCCCTATTAAAGCTCTTGTAGTGAACTGACTGTGTCCCCACACTCCCAACGTTTTCTACTTTTAGATGTAAATTTGTTATATCGTTTTGCTTGGAACAGTTTGTTTTTCTGTCATTATGACTGTTTCATTTCGGCCACTTTGAAAAGTTTTGTAATGAATTTAATCATCCTCAAGTTCGGATTTTATTTTATCTAAATACACGTAGTTATTATAAATAAGTGAAGAATTTTCTTTCAATTAAACTGAGAAAGTTAAAGTAAAACTAGTTGCTAGAAACATGAACTTATAAAAAAATGTTTTCAAGGTTCAATACATACGTTAACAAATTTTATTGTGTTTTTAATGAATATATATAGTCTCGTTTTTTTCAAAATTCATTTTATTCATCAATATCATTTCAAAACTCATAAACACATCTCTTGCAGCACAACTATTATCTAAATTTATTGAAAAACTTTAAATAAAGTACACTTGAACTTGTGTCTCCATTAATACAACACATAAAACTAAATACACAAAATAACTACGAAAACAATAGCAAATAATAGTATGCGCTCTAATCTTTCACAAAATCATGGTACAATATAACTTCCTTCGCGCTTAAGAAAAAATTATGTTATCGAAAAAATTCCATTCAAATAACGTAAATTAAAGCAATTAAATATATCATATCATTATTAATAAGCATCTCTAATAAGGAAGGGGGCAAATTTTAATTCGATTCTACCACATTGCATAAGCATTATTGACTCGGACTTTATTAAGATAAGCAGTATTAATATAAATAAAAATAATAGGTATTAATTTGTCAACTCCTTACAAAACATTTTTATTTTTGCATGATACAAAGTACTAAATATACATGTCGGTTAGTAAATTGGACACTCAAAAGTTAACTTTGGATTGCGATATAGTTTGTAATGAAAAACAGCTCAAGATTTATTACGACGTAGGCACAATGTTCTCTTGGCACTGCGAGTTTGTGAATTTTTCGACACTGCGTTTTGCTTGACGTAAAATAGTATGCGTTTTGTGAAGTTGCCTGCAAATAGCCTTCTCAACTTGTTCCTTCTCCTTTGTCGTTGAATTGAGCTTCTCTATTGTGTTATCAAGTGCCTATCAAGATAAAAGCAAATGCAAAATTTTACATTTTTTCAATTCATTTTTTAACTAATTATTTTATGTGGATTCATTTGACAGTTAATTCTTACTTGTCTGGTTTGCTTAAGTTTCAAGGCTAGTTCTCGGTTGGTTGTGCGAAGTATACGATTTTCTTCCTTGTAATTGGTTGCGTTACTGTCATCAGAATTCATAGCTCCATCATGACCAGAGTCGATGCCCAGATCTGGACTAGTTGAGTCTGATGGACGATTGGAATCCTGAAAGTACATACATTTTCGAATTTTAACTTTGTCATTTTGAACATTAACATGGTGAAAACAATAGGAAGTTATTAATGGATAGCATACAACAATAGTGCTTCCAACTGTTGCCGGGATTGTGCTGTGATTTACGCTTTTTAATTTCTTTAGTTCCCCAACCAAGGTCGCGTGCTGTGCGTGTAGATCTTCCAAAGCCTTCTCTGCAACTTTAAGCTTGCTTCTCAATTTTCGGTTTTCTTCTTTAAGATTGCTATTCACAAACTGTACATTCTCGGAGCTCTCGGTATGATTCGCTATACGCAAAACATTTGATTCCAGCGCTTTTACTTGAGACATAAGTTCAGCCTTTTCTTGGCCCAACTGATTATTAATTCGTTGTAAAGTGGTCATGTCGACCTTTAATTGGTTGATGTAAGCGTTTGCGGAATTCAAGGAACTAACTACCGATGAGTCAACTATGTTACATTGTACCCCATCAGACTTAAGACGAACCCTGTCAAGAGCTGAGAATAAACTTCGAGAGTGACTGGCAGGAGATGAGGTCTGAGGATAGATTTGACTCCTACTATTGGCGTAATGAGATTCTCTACCAAAATATTTGGATGCAAGATGGTTTTCACTTCTCTGGTCCACCTTTGGATATAATACAGATTAAGGCTTTACACTCAAACAATGTGCCCGTACTTTCAAATGATAATGACATTTATTTTATCACCTTGTATAAGATGTCCTCCAAATTCTTACTGAAAAGTCGGCACTGCTCGATGGACTTCAAGAGACTTGCACGATTCTCGTCTGTAAGAAGAGGTAAAACGACTACCTTTTGCGCTTCCAATTGAAGGAGTGTTCTGACGAAATCGGTAATTTCTTTCATTCTATCAAGCAGAAGGCCAACAAGCTGCTGAATTGATTCATATTTGTCCTAAAAGTAAATTAAAAATAATACGGCAAATTAAAACCATGAATAAAACTACAATGCTTATCATTCTATTGTAAATTTGTGTGAGCAAACCATGCAAGCAGGAAAAATGACAAGTTATAGCTCAAATATTAGATTGTATTTCAGCTTACCAAGCAATTGTATTAAGCGTTACGGTTTACGGCGGAACATTAAAAAATTGTACACTATATACACTGAACGTTTTATGTGCGGTTACACGTGTAAGTTAGAATAAATTTAAGAGTTAATCAATGCCACTACGATGTATTAGTTCAGGAAAGCTAGTTTACAAAAAATGAGATTGGTATAAGCAAAAGACTACTGTATTCGGTATACTGAGACCCAAGGCCAGATCGACATTGTAATCTGGATGGTTAATCGAATGTTTAATTGTTTTGTATTTAAGTACGTCTAACCGAACAGCAGCAGCGCTTTTGCCTACAGCAACCTTTAGATTCTTTCGATTCACTTTCAAAATAATAGTGTTGTGGGTAAGGAGGAGGGGTGTCAGTGCTAGAAATTGTGACGCTAGTAGGACTCACAGAGTTAGAAGAAAATGCAATTTTTTCCAAATTTTCGGCTGTTTTTTGTTCCAACTTTCGCTGTAACTTTTGGTTGCGATTCTGTTCATGAACTAACTTTCTTCCCATGTCCTGTTAAAGTAAGCATGTTATTATTAGTTACATTTATTTTTATAAAATATATTTAATTCATTCAAAAAACAGGTGCTGCATAAAAAAATTAATTTTTATTTGATTCACACTTACCTTGAGAGCTTCAGACATTTCTTGGTATTTATGGGCATTTTTCGATTTATCCGATTCATGATGTCTCAATTCAGCCTTGTAGCTTTCAATCTTCTTCTCAGAGGACATTATTTTTCGTCTGGCGATTTCTAGTTCCGCTTCCAAACGTGCGATTTCGTCATTTTTCTGAGACAATTTTTGTTCCAATTCTGTATTTAAAGCCTCCACATCTTCATTCTGAAAAGCAAAACACGCCAACTTTTCGATGGTCTCCTCGTTAGTTTTAGTTGACCGAATTTCGTTTAACTGCTGAATCGTGTTATTGGCGGTAGCAAGCTCCTGAATTAGTTCCTCGTTCTTTTGGCAAATCTCTTCATTTTGTTTTTCCAACTCTGCTACTTTAGAATTTAAACGAGATTCTAGCTCATCAAATTTTTGTCTGAGCTCATCCCTCTCCGTCCTAACTTTTTCCAATTCATGACTTAACGTTTCAAAAGCCGACGCTGAAGCAGCGGACGTAGAAGATGGCGAGGATTGTACATGAGGAATGGAATGTATCGGGGGTTGGTTCCCGTTGCCATTCTGTAGCTGGGGTAGTTGGGAATATAATACTGCAAATAAAATGAAAATATGCTGAAATTATATTAACAAACGTTATTTTAAAGTGCATTTAAATATTTTCAGACACGACACCTGCAATATCAGAAGAGCTTGTTTTCACTCCAGTTTCCCGTTCATTCAAATAAATTCGAACGCGCAACTGGAAATTTTCCTTCTGAAGCTGTTTAATCTTTTCTGCGTAATCCTTAAAAGTAGGACAGCGTTTTGATGTGGGCGATGTTAGTCCATCTAATTCCAGCGAGTCGTCCTCAGCTCGAAACTGTTCCAAAACCCCAGGAGATATTGGACGTTGCGTGATGGGCGATGTACAAGACGATGAGTTCGACATTTCTACTAATTCTGCTTTTAAGCTTCAAGACATTCACTTACAAACTTTTTTAAATTGTTATTAAAAATTTTCCAGCTATCACATTTCAACTTCGCTTCATTTGTATAAAAAAATCACGAGGTATACAATAGAACGATTGGTCCCATTGAATTCAATTATCAAAATACTGTTCGTTAATAAGCTCTGGGTTTCAAATATTTGTCGAAGAAGTAACCATGTCAAGAAAAAATATAACTTCCACTTCACTTCCGTAGTTAAGTATCAAATATAATGAAACTTGAGAGTAATTCATCGGCAAACCCACCCTTTTGACTCACTTCAAACCTACATACGGAACGAAAAGTAAAACAGGAAATAAAGTAAGGACAAAAAATACCGAGCAGTTTGTCTATGAAGTTGTTTCTGTTGGCTCGATATACTAATCATAATCACGCTTCTGAAAAAGATAATATCACGCCATGCAACACACTCCCCTTCTCTCCGAGAAATTGGAAAAGAAAACTAAAACTAGAAAGAGAAAAGGGCAAATTATACCTTGATTATTATGTAAATCCGTGCTGCTTATAATCAAAATCATTTTCGAAAAAACCATGTACAAACTTACATACACGCAAGCAGTATCTGAAAGATTTTTCATCCAACAAAACGAGGGGAAAAGGCGATGCGCGTTGGTGATACTGTGATGAGATGACGATCGAGTTTCCTTCCGTGTTACTGTTACTGATTACAGAACCGAAGCAAAGAAGCAGCCAGCAGCAGACCTATTTCAAACAAAAAAATAATGAAGAAAAAAAGTCACGAATCATGGCCAGTCTAAATTTAGCTTTCACTCCTCGCGCAGCGCAGGCAAGAAAAATACTTGAACAAAACACAATATGCATGAAAAAATTAAACATAAGGGATCTATATAACCTTTCTTCGTTCTTCATAAACTCAACAACAAAATTGTATCAAGGAATCATCATCTTAGCTAAACACTTCTTCTACGAAATCCTGAACAGACATACTTATGCAGATGAGAAAGAAAAACATGAGCAATGCGATGATGCGTTTCTGCTCCAGAAGTGAGTCTGTTTTTGGTACATTTAAAGGAACACAAAATGTAACCATACTGTGATTTTTACATTTCCATTATCCTCATATGAAAAGTATGCATACATGTGGACAGGAAACGTATATTCCGAACAGCAAAAAAAGCAGATAAAAATTACAGAAAAGCATTCATTTCTTTCTTCATTTACATCATTCAATTTTGTGCTCTTCCGGTGCAAAGATGTAATGAAAGGAAAATTGATGGATTATCACGGCATCGCCAGGGATGAAAAACTTTTTTACGGTTTCAAACAATTTAATTAAGCTACTCTTCCCTTCGACTTGGTATTGACAAAATAATTACATTGAAAAAATTCTAAGGCAGCAACAGGGTCCACAAATACATGCGGAATAATATGTATACTGTGTGCTTGCATACCTTTACGTATGAATTCAACATGGCCTTCCACCAGCGACAGCGAAAGTTAATATAGGTAAACTGTAAACTACATAAATGCATGTCACATACATCTCCAGTCTGTAGTATCTAAAATGACTTTTTTGCAGGAATGAGCAAAAAAAACCAAACCAAGATGAAGGAGGGAAATGACTGTAAAAAGTGACGTTGATTAATTGCGTTGCAACTCGAGCATAAGTTGGGTGGCTTTTTGAGACAAAATCGTAAAATGATTTCAGTTTCTCGTCATATCCGCCGTTGTGTAATTATT
>JAHZMX010003897.1:0-12293 GCA_027743895.1 Seira musarum
ACCAAAATGATATCATCACACTCAGCGATCGATTTCTCTTTAATGCTTTGGAATATAAAATCAACCAAAGGCTCATTACAGAGCAAAATCATAGGGGAAAAACATATGTACAGCCCAAAATCAGGCCTCAAAGCTACTCTGAGATAAGACGTTCAGTACAGTCGGAAAAATCCGCCGCCTAATACTCCGTATTAAATTCGATTTTACATTAGTCCTTCTACCCAAGAAACATGTTCAACTATTCCAAAGCTGCAAAGGTACCCGAAGCAGATGATAAAATAGACTCACGAACAGGATTAAGACGGATTAGGAGAATGAATACGGGATTATAAATTTGGATGCATAGAGTAGGGAAGAAGACAATTCAGCTTTCAACTGGTAAGGTAAATTTATACACGGCAGTAAAATCATTTTGCAGAGCAACACAGAACTTGTAAAATTCTTCGCAGTTGTTCCATTCTCGTGTTGCAATAGCTCTAGCTACATGTCGTGGTTTCAGTGTCAAACATTTACCTTATGGAAAAACTTCATTTCCAGTGACGAAACAAAAGGACTATCAATGTGCTAAGCAACTGAAAGTCCTATTATTGTACCAGTAAAATGTGTCGCAAAAAATTGAAATCTAAGTCAGATTTAGAAAAAGACGTTCGAACCCACCCTCAAGAACGCATTTTAAAGCTTCATTTAGAAAACCACACCAAAATTTATACTCAGGAACGCCCATTCAGATGTTCAACATGTTCCGCAAGTTTTATCCGGAAAAACAACTTAAAAATTTATATGGGAAGGCATACATTGGGCCTTGGTCACGTGAAGGAGAAGCAATATAAGTGTGGGTTATGTCAAATCTCATACTCGGATGCTAGAAGCTTAAGAGAACATAAATTACGAGAACATCGAATACAAACTTGTGGAATTAGCATGAAAGAATACAAATGTGAGTTTTGTGAAAAAGTGTTTTACAAAATTTCGCGTTTAAATCGTCATTTGTTAACTCATACAAACAAAAGAGCGCATGAATGTGACTCATGTAAAAAGAAGTTCAAAACAAAGAGTAACTTAACTGCACACACAAAGTACGTACATGGGGATCAGTACTTTCGCAGTATGTGTAAGAATTTAACATCGCCCCAACTTGATCAAAATGCAATTGACCGTGAGAATACGCCGTTTCACTGCGTGTTTTGTGACCGAATAATTTTTGTAAAGAACGTCTTCGTATGCCACACTCTCTCCCATATCCAGGAAAAGCCATATTGGTGTACATTTTGCGATGTTTGCGTTCTGAATAAAAGGAACCTGGTTAACCACTCGAAACGACTTCATAAGGAGGTGGTTGCATGAAAGAGACTTCAGTAAATTTAATGTACTCCAAACAAATTTCTTTACACTTTTATTTAGATTTATAATCGTAAACATCTAAAATTTTGAATTATATTTTTTAGAATAATCGGACGCGCACCACACTGGAAGTTTTAAAAATATATAAGGTGCTCAGAAGTATGAAAATTTAGCAAAAAAAAGAGCTACCGGTCGAGTAAGGAGTAGTCCCTGATCACGTATATTTTAAAACAAATTTCAACATATTTTTCACTCTCAACAAATTCTTCTGTTAAAAGGCGTTTACTTGACTTTAAATAAACCTGGCTAGTTCTGCGATCTAATTTGATAACATTTAATGTTTAAGCAATTCTGTCTGTATTTATTTTAATTATGCATGATTTGTGTTCTTATTATGAACTCTGCTTTTTTTATGGAAACCTTAGCGCGTATGTTTGTGCTTATAATTCTAACAAATTTTTGATATTATGCTCTATCATGAGATAAGAAATTAAAATTCATTTATAGTTTGGTCAAAATTAGCAACTAGTTCTTGCCAATTTAATATTGGAATAAAATCTACCTTAACTACATCATGAACGTTCATGTATGCCGTAAGACTTTCATGAGCAAATTTATTGCATGTTGTTTTTTAGAATTTTCATTTATGTATTAACAAATTTTGAGGCTCTTTCAACTCCTGTGCAAAGCCGTTGCTTTAGTTTCCAAAATTCGTTGACTTTTAAAACAGCATTTGCATACAAATGACCATTTGGAGGAAAATCGCCACAGAAGTGAAGATTTGAATGATTAAAACTAGCTCGACTACTATGAATTTTACTTTAAAAGCGATTTGATTCCACTTTTTGTCATTTAAAAACTGCTGAGAAATCCTTGGATGCAGTTTTGCAAGCGCATCCTTAAACTGTATCGAGGCGTAGATTACGGACGAAGTGACTTGTGGGTTTTCAATAAAAACGTATAAGAACATATTTTTCACGAGAGTCACATACATATGCTGGCCCAGATGTGCCGGCGTCCAGAAGTGCCGGCGAAATTCCCGGCGGCATACATGTTTTTTATTTTGTGGTTAAAGTGCTCTTCACAATAATGAACGATGGATTTTTTTTTTCAATCTACGATTTTATATTTTTAAAGACTCTTGTATGCTTCCATCCCTTTCTGTATCCCTCCATCCTCCAAGCTTCTCATAATTGTCAGACCGTATCAATTACGCTCGAATAGGAGTACAGGGTATTCATGCAGCATGAGTTATGCTAAGCCAATCAATTTTTTACATATCAATCAGTCGTAACAACATTCAGATATGTGGTACTTTGTCACATAGATAAAAATGTTGGGATCCGAGTTTTGTTAGCTTGTGTTCACGATATTCAGTCTTCAATTATTGCTGTAAATATTACATACTCTTCTAACTTCCAGAATTTGAAGCCGGTTGGATTTGCAATGCTGTTGAACATATGCATGCAGTAGCTAAAATTACAATCAATTCAATTGCACAACTTATTGTTTGATTAGAATTACAAATGCATCATTCATTAACGTAAAAGGCACGTTGACCACACAATGACATAAATGAACCACCGGGAATACATTGTGTTCCAACCAACTGTTATATTGCGCCTTATTACCATTGACAGGTTTTTACCTGACAGGATTAAAAAAATTAAATTGCAAAATAAAATGGTTGAAACGCCGGGAACTGCTGGCGAAATTGGCCGGCACTTGCGTAAACCGGCAGTATTTTTGCTGGCGGTTGTGGATGACCGGCAATTTAGGCTGCCGACACTTCAGGATGCCGGCCGTTCTGGGCCGGCACTTGCCTGCCTTCCTTTTTACGACACTTTTCGAAACCGATATGGGCGATTCGACAAATTTTGTAACCTTTTAACACAAGAGATTTTGTTCAAATATTTTTAACGAACGACAGCCGAATAGCAGTTTTTTATATTCATTTTAAGTCAGGAAATAAAAATTTATGTTATGGATTTTTCCTTATATTATCAGATATTACGAAGTTGAGCATTGTATTTTTTTTCAAAATCCTGGAATTAAAGAAACATGTTTAAGCAAATCGCAATTCTTAGTACGTGGACATATCATTCATTTATTACTTAAATATTTTTTTACCTTATTTCGCTGACAAAAAACTCGTTATCATACATAGCATAAGATTTCCAGTTTCGATAAAAATAATCCATAAAACGTTCAATATTATATTTTGTGCGTTTTTTAACCTAATTTCGTATAAAAACAAATATTCTAATCATCAATTTTTATTTGGGCTAAGTTTAGGTGATAAAATGAATGGTCGCGTTGGCTGTATTAGGGAAGTGAAAGAAGAATTTTTTTTGGGCATAAAAAGGTGTGACTCAAGGAAAAAACTGAGCTTCCGTTGCTTGTAATCGTTCAAAGACCTCCTACTTATTAAGTTCATTAAGCCTTGTGAGGAAGCATTAGTATGTTTTTTTTAAAAAAAAACTGTAATACTATTCAGTACTTGCAAAAACATATTTTAAAAGATACATATCATGTTTGTTTTACCCTCAAATTTGTTATTGCTGCTTGGATGTTAGCCAACGACTTGGAAAAACTTATTTTCAGTAAACAACTAGTATTCTACTTAATAAGACAATACTCGTGAAGTATTTAGGTAGTGGTTCATTCCATTTTAAATGTAATTTTTAATGGTTGAATGAATTCAGATGGATGAATAGTTTTCAAGATGATTGGAAAGCAATTTACTATAGCAGAGTTAATGGTATAGAACAGAACAAGTCACTTTGCCGAGTAGTTGGTACGTAACTCCAATTTTTAACTCAAGTTTCGTAAATAAAATAGAAAAGCATGCGTGAAGAAATGAAATTGTTGTTCGTAGCGAATCGGATCCATTTGATTACATGTGCTTCTGGCGTAAAGACTCGACATACCTCCAACAGTGTGGACATGCATACGCCAACAATTAAGGTAAATTAAAAAAGGAAAAAAAGTCTCCAAAAACATTTTCAAAATCCACTCATAATCTGTTTTTATGTTTTAAATTGAATTTATGTAAATTCAACAAGTAATATTCATTAAGTAGATTGACGTATTAATAAATTCAGACCGAGACTAATGTTATTAACCGTTCTTACCATTTACGTCAGCAATGGGGCCGGGGAGGATAAATACAAGCGCTGAATCAACCTCTAAGTATCAATACAATAAAGGCTTTACCTGAAAACGGCACTGCAAAACGCATCTTTAACGTAGCTTTAAAGAACCAAATATATATTTTTGACAAACTTTTAATCTGGCCATTACGCAGATTTCTTGACATAGTCTGTACTTATTGATAAGACTGGCAAAAATGACGTCATTGAAGCTTGAAAAACTTTTCTTTTTGTTTCCACTCATTGTTGAAGGTTTACGGTTGGACTTACCATACAAAAGCCGACTGGCAAAGTCGTTAATAAATGTACAGGTTTTTAAGAATTGTACTATGTACATCGCCTCCAACTCTCATTATCACTTTGAAGAAAAGGATGAGTTGGATTTTGTTTACTTCACATTAAGTACAAAGTACAAATTTGTAGTAGCGCATGATCCTTATTTCGAAAACACAAAGTTGGACCAAATAGAACTAACAAATTATACTTTCTGCGCTGGAGGCATGTTGGGATGGATGGTTGACAATCATTTGAGTCCGTACGTAAAGACTAATGAACCAAGGCATTATGGAATGTTTTGCTCTACACTTGTGACGCTACCATGGTACAGATTCAGCGTGAAAGAACCAACCAAAAAAGACACAACTCATTGGTACTTAAGTTTATTTGAATTTGACTCAAATTAAAAATATGAATTTCCGACGTACATATTTTCAATTCTATATGACGCCTCGTATCTCAAACATAACATAGACTTTGGGCATTATATGTTTGTTAAGATAGGATCAGCAAAATGGTTTGCTGTGTTCTTGGGATGGGACGAAGAAATTTATTTTTCTTGTTTTGCATGTGGGAGGAACAAGGTAGATGAAATGAGAACCATTCGTAACTTGGAGATATTTCAATTGGAACCAGTGGCAGGTAATTACATTTCACTTGAAAATTTAGAATCAATTTGGAACGCACTTAATAACCTCAAAGGTCAGTGGAACAATTTTGGATGGGAGCAGTTTAACGATCCGGACGCCCTTTTGCTTAACTGTCCAAGTGCAACATTAAAGGGACGGATGACATTTAACGTTCGTGTCATATTATCCGATGAGAAATGTTTACATATGTATATAATGGCAGCGAAAAATTGTAGTGACTGCCTTTCTAACATGATCTTCAAGGGTGGATTTGGAGGCTTTGGTTGTGTCACAGGATATAGGGAATATTTGGCCGTGGGTATGGAATGGCCCGGCTTAAAGTATTTTGTAGTGTTAAGTGACAGTGAATCTACTCACAAAATACCTTTGGACATGTCAAAGTTTCTAAAACCGTTCTCATGGCAAGTTTGGATTCTAATAATTGGTTTAGTAAGTTATATTTTCGTTGGTTTCTTATTCCTTAAAGCCAACCCAATGAGTCAGATCAGCATATGGCTGTTTTGGCTTCTATTCACAAGTGTTGAACAGGATGGAAATTCAAATGAATTTAAAACAACAAATAGGAATGCGTCTTTAATATTGGTTTGGTTAATTTTTACATTTATTGTGAGAAATTTTTACACGTTTTCAATGTACTCAGACATTACATCCCCAATTACACCTTCCAACCTACCCAGGTCTAAATACGGTTTGGCAAACATGTCGGAATCTAGAAATGACAGAATTTATGTTGATGTTCACTCATTTGGCTACCTTGGGTATTACCAAACTGCAATGAATAGTTCGGAAGGTTCATTAGTTTCCACGTATCAGTCGATATTTGACAAATCGACCGTACTCGGACATTCTTGGGAAGATAAAGGTTCAGACTTTTTAGCAAATCTTTCTTCGTCCTTACCAATCAAGTGCTACATGAATTACACTTCGTTAACATCTGTCGACGAGGAAAGTTGGTGCAGCACGTCGGAGCGACTTATCTACATATTGGATAACACAATCGGTGGATTGGATCTGCACCTATCAATATTTACCAGTAAGACTTTGTTTAGGCCTGTTGCAACTGGCACAGAGTTCTTATCAGAACCCCACTTTTGGTATATCTCTGAAAGATTTCATTTTACAAAATATTATTTACGTCTTTTGTCGTCCTTAATAGAAGCTGGGATTGGGTTACAAGTCAGAAAGTGGCATCGGTTCAAACACCTCGTAGTTGAGCTGTCAGAGATAGTCAAAGAAAACTCAATGTTTGATAGCAACCAAAGTTTTTATACCAATGTAGTTCAGTATTTGGAGATACGCTCGAAACTTGAGTTAACAAAAGGCCTTGTAATACATTTGGGCCACTCAGTTGACGAAGTTAGGCACACAAGCGCAAAGTTAGAAGAATTTAAGCTAATGTTTGTGTTGTTTTCAATGTGTTGTTCCGTATGCATTCTCATATGCGCTGTTGACCTGACTGTCTATTTTGTTGTTCGTTTGCAAAGCAAGGTGTTCATTCAACAACATACACGATAGTACATTTGTTTAGAATTTTCTGAGATTAACTTTGAATTCAAAGCGAAATTGACGCAATACCATATACAATTATATTATAATTATTGACGGACGCTGCAAATACCGCGTACAGATGAGAATATTAATAAAAAAGAAATACAGGCCAAATTAGATTTCTCTGAAAGAAATTCAAACAATGAGATGCTACCATTAGAAGTAGTAAAACCGTTAGGTTGGCATTCAAAACGACTATAAACAAGGTCGCGAACCATCACGCAAATCAATACTCAGGAAGTTTATAATTGTTTTTGAAGAGCTAATGCGAAACCTCGTTTGACATTGGCTAGCATAGTACTTAAAATGCCTGTCCAATAACAGCGAAAACTTGGCCTTAAAAATAAATACTTAAATGCACTTCTTGTTTCTAAAGGCGATCTAAAGCAGGTGTTTGTTCCTAAATACTCAGAAAAAACTACAAATTCACATATTTTAACTTGCCCTAGAAGTCAAATACGATGACGCAGTTAATGGAAGAAGCGACTAATGGTATTTCTATGAAAATGTATGCACGGCGTTTATGAAACCACTTTTGGCGATCCAACAAATTGGACTGCTTGGGAACAACGCAACGATGTTACCCATAATCCATGGTAATTTAGCAGGAGAGGGGCTTAAGATTAAGAAAATCCAAGATTTTTCCCTATGTTGATCTCTGCCAAAATCTATGCTGAATATCATGTGCTAAACGGCAAACAAAGGAAAAGGAACGTTCCTTTTAAATTCTATTACACTAAAAGTGAACTGGAATCATGCATAACAACATTACATAGATTTTGAAAGCTACAAAGTTTTTATTTGTGGGCATATCCTAGAACCTCCGGCATATCCAAAATATCAGAATTTTTCTGATCATATTCATATCTGATCTGATCTGATTCTGATCAGATGATCAGATATGCCTAGTGCTGGATCAGATATGGATATGAATCCGTGGATCAGATAAGAGATCAGATAAGCCTTTCCGGATATGGCATATCTGATCTGATCCAAAAAATTTAATTTTGGACCAAAATTAATCAAGAAATTCTGGAAATAGCGAAAGTCGCGCATTAAAGTGCTCGGTTGTTGATGGGTTTCATATTAATTATTTCTGTTACGGCATTCTTCACCCAAACGTAAGGTGAATTGCTGTCTAAAAGTGGCATTTTGAAAAAAAAAAAACATTACGTGTAATACCTGGTGTACCTGCCTTACGGTACGCTCTAAGGCAATACTTAATTTGCATTTACGGGTAAATGTATACACCGCCGATGACAATTGTCCGTTGCGTATGAATTCATAACTTGCTCCTAGTGCTCTATTAGAACGGTAAAGTTTGTGGTTTCCATTTAAGAAAGTTTTTTTTGAAAACGATTTCGCCTCTCAATATGTTTCTAATTGTACGTTTTCTTTTAAGGTCTTCAATTATAAAATGCACTTAATTAGTTCTATGCTTTTGCGGCTTAAAGTTAACCAAATAAGCCAATGTTTTTCCATTAAAAACCTTAGAGGGATAGATATGAAAATTTCATATCTGATCTGATCTGATCTTAGGATAAGATCTGATCAGATAAGGATATGATTTTGAAAATTAGATAAGGATATGGATATGCCTACTTAGATATAGATCAGATCAGGATATGAAAAAGTGGATCAGATCAGATCAGACGGAGGCTCTAGCATATCGCAGATATTAACTAGAATTAAACATAACGCTATAAGACTTGTTTTGTCCTGCTGAAGGAATGAATCGTCTGTTAAATTCATTTAAAAAAATGGATTTTACAGTGAAAATGACGATTTATGCAAGGAGCATTTTACTATTAATTTTAATAGATAGAAATTGCAGAATCCTTCGTTTTGAACCCCAAATAAGCTTTTCTCGTTATTTAATGTTGGTCCATTGGTTTAATTTTGTGCAGTTCATGGTTAGCCTTCGCACCTATCATCCAAGCCTTGATTCCGACTCCAGTTCAGTACACAATTCATAATAAATTTAATTGCATAATCTATCTTAACACAATGAATGGTTAATTTACGTGCGTAGCTGAGCTATCTGTCGAGTATTGACTTCAAAGTGAATCATAAAGGTGTGTGTGACCTCAGGTTTGACTCAAGGATAGAATGATGGGTGCAAAGGCTAACCACAAACTTTACAAAACAGGCAAACTCGCGCCAGAAAAATCTTGAAGTAACAGGAAGAAGTTGCGCACTTATCCGTAACCGAAGCAAAGTGATCAACATCATCCTAGCTTTGGATACATACCGCCTTTCATAACCTCTGAAAGCGAAAAAATCTTGCAAAAATTGCAACTTCTTATAACAACAATTGCATACAAATGACAAAAGTATCAAAAACATTGCCGATACCATTACTGAAACAAACGGAAAAAGTCAATACAATGCAAGAGGAAAGTGTTTCGAAATTTTGATTTACTGTAAACACTTAGATAAATAGAATAATAGATTCCATCCGGAAATCAACAAGACAGTACGAGGACCAAAATTCCTTTCAAACAGTATTTACAATCCAAAGTGCAGGAAATGACATATAAACGACCCTATAGGTAGCATCAACTGCGAAATAATACAAATGCGATAACGCATATTTTCCAAATAATAAATTGCAACGCCAAACATAGCCGGATCGATTCTTCAAGTTTCAAAAACACAATTAATAAAAAGGTATATCCGGAGAAACAGGATCAACCATTGCCATTGCATTTCATCGCTAGGAAATAATAGGGAGAAAACATAGTGGAAAGGATCCAGCTTGGTTAACATTGCCCCAGAAGTGAAGACAGCAATGATTAAACCAAGCTCGACGCCCATATGTTTCAGAACTAATGAAAATCAATTTCATTGTTTATCATTTACAAACTTTTGCGAAATCTTTAGGTATCGTTTTGCACGCGTCCTTAAACTGGGTAAGGTGATTCATGCCTTTGACAATATCAGTAATGTTGGTAGTTAAGATGTATGCACGTTCTATTCATTTACAAAGGAGCAATTGGTCAGATGTTTGAAGATCGGAGATAATTATTTATATACTATATCAAACGTACACCATTTAGATGTCTAAAGACAGAAAATATATACTTTTGGTGTTTTTAAACAAAATCATGCGATAATTGTGCTGTACTCGCTGTGCTGATGCTTATTACGCAGCTATGGTCATTATTCTTTCTATTTTACACCCGCGCTATATATCAGACCCGCGTTTTATTCATTTCATCGCCTTCAACCCCGTGCGTTCTATTTCAAACCCGCGCTCTATTTAAACCCCGCGATCTAAATCAGAATATACGCTATCCAAAGTTTAACATGTACAGCGCATTGGGAAAGTGGAAACATTTGACTTGTTCTTCCTAGTACTTCATACAAATCAATACTCTAAAATGGCATAAAGTATGTTTTTTCAAAATTGTCTTGCTAATCATTGTTTCAAAATGGGCTGCATATTTATAGTGAAAATTTTTGACTGATTTCCGCCTTAGCTAAAGATACGTGTCCAAACCAAATTGCTTAACACTGTAAAATTTGTTTGGGAGTGCAGCAAAACTTGCTGGCAAATTGTTTCTCGAAGAGAAAATATGACACGTCAGAATAACAGACACTAGCAGAAGTCGGAAATTTATTACGGATGCACCACAGAAAGCATTGGAAATACTTAACGCATCAAAATCATTTCAAGGCATGATCCAATGGCAAAATGGTATTGTCGCTACTGTTGAAATGCCTTCCGGGCAGGTTGTAAAACAAGATGCTTATTAAAATATCGGTCCTATTTTGATGGAATTGGTTGAAAAATGCTAGAATAAGAATAGGGTTGTAGCTTAAAAGAAATTTCGGTGCTTGGGAGACTCATTTTCAGACCCGGAAACAGTTGAGTTTTGATGTAGCTGCTGACATTACCCAAAATTAATTCTAAAAGTTATGTGTACAAATAGGTTACTGTTTCGTATGTCAGTGTCTTTTTAATGATAAAATTCCTAAAACATTAAACGTAGGCAAATTCTGAAAAGAATGGAATACTAAAATCGTATTAAAACTTGTTTCTGGTGTAGGGTGACAAAATGCAAAAAAAAATGGATGACGTCATTAACGTACAGTCCCTTATTTTTAATTATGCCACCCTTCAATGCAGCTTAGTAGATCAAGAACATTTGTGTGTATTATTCAATTTGCCAAGCATTTTAATAACATGTTCGTAAAATTTTATTTCAATAACTCAAAAAAGACAGGACTAGTAACTCTATTACATAATTTGAAACAATTTATACCACGCAAAAAAGTTTAGACTATCTAGATAAACCAATAGCTGATAAGATTTTGTGAATTTCCAAGAACCATAAGTTGCATCAGAGATGCAAAACCGATTATTTAAACCATTCATTTTTTTCACTCAGAGATTCCTGCTTGTTTTCCACATTACTTCGGCGAAAACTTCAACTCATCAATACTGAGTTGTTGATAAAATAACATCAAAACATCTCTCCACAAAGAGGTCAATACATTCATTTTTGAAATTTCTCTCCATGTTTGCAAACCTCCCATATTTAAAATAAATTGGTTGGAGAGCTTTGCAAGTGAGCAGATTTCTTTTGTTTAGTCTAATTTTTTGTTTCTTGTACAGAAGTTCCGCTCGTATAACATTTACAAATTTCACTCTCTTTCCTCTCTTCGCAATATCACAAAGAGGGGGAATGAGAAGGTAATTGAGAGTGAGCAAGACTAATGCTAAAAATAATACACCAAAAAGCAGAGGAGTTTTAAAACGGTCACGAAATTTTGCCAAAATACAGACGCAAATCACGGATATCCAAAAGCTCCCCATTAAAATTAAGTATACAATCAATTCAATCGTGTCCTTGATCAGCCGGTGACAAATGTTAAGTTGCTTGTGGTATTTGGTAATTGCGTCAATTTTCATGCGATTAGTGAGCATTACTTCATGTATCTCTTTAAAACGGTTTAGGAGTGTAAATGCAATGCAACCGTAGTAAGCTGCTGTCCGACATAACTCGGTTAGAGCCCAAAGCAAGAATCCCGATCGAATTGCAAAGCACAATAGTATTTGATGGAGTGAAGTTTGCTTGGAAAAATTTCATCCAAGAGAAAATACAAAAAATCAGAATTTCCTATTACGTTTAGAAGAGTAACACAAATGGGAACTGGTAATAACGCCACAGAAAGCCCGACTACCATTGTTTCATTTTTCGTGTATATGGGGTAACCACAAGTACGCCTTTTCCGGTACACTAACGATAGAGGCCGCCTAAGTGCAAGTCGACGATCCCCTTCAAACTTTGGCAAAATTGTCACCATAGCAATGCATTAC
>JAHZMX010003898.1:0-10514 GCA_027743895.1 Seira musarum
TTTCAAAACAATCCTACCATCACACTAGGTCCTAAAACAGCCCAAAAAGCCTTTCCTTCAACAGCTCCGGCAAAAATGACATCAGCTTCGGCTTTCCTTTCTGAAATAGATTTTTCATCGTACCCACAATGAAAGGACACAAGTGCCCCCGGCCCAATTGCATGTACCAGGTATACTGTCTTAATCACCAGTTTTTTTCTGGTTAAGAATCCGTTTTTAACTTACTGCGAAAATGTCAGGGTGATTTATAATTTTCTACAGCACATTGTGTATTTACAATGCACTAGGATTACAGTATATCTGGTAAAAGCGATTTGTGGGACACTTGGGGCCCTTCCCCTGTTGGTACTACAATTTCCCTTTGGTATTACAAACATTCAAGTACATTCTAAATTACCTGAATCTGGTTGAAACGTTTCATCGGCGAAATCCGTTGCCAGTGTCAACCCGACAAACGCCAACAAGATTTGAAGTTTCATGTTAAATAGTATAACTTACGTTGGAGTTTTCGTAAAAATGCTTAAATCTCTGCTCAGAATTTCGTGTAATCGACTACTTTGATGGAGCTACTTATGAGCCTGAATTGACCAAATCCTCTATTTATGTTAAATTTTTACTCATGAATAAAAACATTTATATTATTATCACATAAATCATTTTGAAAAACAGGATATTACACCAGCGTGTTTACTTGATTCGGAGAATTTTAAAGATTAATGATATCTACTCTTGTTTATTAATCCGTACGCGTTAAGGAATTTCGTATAAAATGTACACAATCGTATAGA
The DNA here is from genome assembly GCA_027743895.1 of Seira musarum. Taxonomy (NCBI): domain Eukaryota; kingdom Metazoa; phylum Arthropoda; class Collembola; order Entomobryomorpha; family Entomobryidae; genus Seira; species Seira musarum. Next base: position 789 of record JAHZMX010003898.1, read on the forward strand.
CCCCCATAATGATAACAATTTTTCATAGCTAGATTACTCGTATCGTAGGGATGTTATCAATCACGGATTAAAAACTTGGATTTGGATGTCTAGATTAGTCGAGTTTCAATTTTTAAGCTAGTAATAAAGAGCCATGGTTGTATTCTGCCCTGCTAACATAGTAATCTAAACTTCATATCTAACACCCAAATAATCTTCGAACAAATCCGTTTTGATTGACACTGAATTGTAAGTCACAACATTTTTTTTACGTGTACAAATAAATCGTGCAAATAAAAGTGAATCACAAACGCGATAACCAGAAAGTTACAGAATATGGCATAAATAAACTAGGTAGCTGACTACGATTCCAAAGTCAGAAATTATTATGAGGAGATTGGTAAATTGGAGGACAGTTTGGTTATTATATACATTATTACTGGTCATCACGTTAGTTCTCTTCGTGTGGGAAAAGATGCATAAAGGTCAAGATGTTGGAATGATTTTTACAAAGGTTGGTAGGTTACTTGAGAATAAAATTATACACAACGTACTAAAATAATTGGTAAACATTGTTAATTTAAAGTTTCTTGAACAAATACCAAGAGCCATAGCGATCTAAAAACAACAGCTTATTATTAAGGCCTTTCAAAAGCATAAATCGCATAAAAAGCATATTAACAGAATTCATGCTGAATAGGTGACTCAAAAATGTTTTCCCGACAAATCTCAACACGTAGTGAACTTTTCATCAAAATCAAAAAGCATAAAAAGCATTGAAAGCATAATTTTACCGCTTGAAGCATAAAGGCATACGACTTAACTTTGCAAAAAGTTCTCAAAAATGTGTATGAGAAAGTTACTGAAATAATTTGTTTCTGTAAGATCAAGAAAACAGAGATAGATAACGCGAATTTCAGGGTACAATGCTTAATATTACCAACATACAATTTAAGTTTAATGCAAAAACTCCGTATTTACGGGATTTTTAGCGATTTTTTTNATTTACGGGATTTTTAGCGATTTTTTTGAAAAAGCATAATTTCAAACACAAAAAGCATAAAAAATTGGCAGAAAAAAGCATAATTTGAAACGCCTTACTTATTATTATTCTCCTGGATTGACGGCGTTTTGTAACTTTTTGGAACACGAGTACTCCAAATAATAAAAGTCAGCCATGCGAAAGAGAAGGTGCAAAAAAAACATTAAAGCAAAATTTTTTAAGAACAATATAGCCAGTGAAGAAAAAATGAGGGAGAATTCGAATTACTAGGCAATCAAAATAGCAATGCACATGGGGATTATCACAAGCGCAATTTAGCATTGCTGATTTCTGGTTGCCGTAGTGAGGCCGAGTGCCCCCCCCCCCTAATCGCATACACCAGACATATTGTCTTGATCAGCATTTTCTTCTGCATCCGAATCTGTTTTCAAATTGCTGCGAAAATTTCCTTAAACCTTCCTTAAAAGCCTCTTTAAACCAAATTTGATGGTATGTTGGAACTCCTTCAATGGTAAATTTTCGTCCTACGCTATTACTGGTGTACTTGAGTTGATGTTTATGTCTAGAACATTGAACTATGACGCCGTCATAATGAAGCAGATTTCGTGTGTTCAAAACAAATAATGACCAATACGAGTTAGTGTTGACTAAACTTGTACATAAAGATCCGACAAATACATGCCACACCTATTCATTTTCTTTTCACAGGAAATCACACTTATTAGTAAGTTATTGATCAAAGGAAGTAGCCTGGTTGAAGGTAATTGTCCTGGTTTTTGTTTTTCACATACAGAACTGTGTTTTTTGCTCATTTTTCATAGTTATTGCTTGGAATTCGACGTCTCAATAAGCTCTGAATTTGCATGTAAGGTAAAATAAAACAATCACCTATTTTGAGTGCGGAAAAGTTTGCTAAGGAAATCCTCTCGAGCAATCATACGAATAAAAGACATATTCTTTTCCCTTGTAGAAATTGCTTTGGTGTATGGTTTGAAGATATGTAAACTTATATTTTATTCCCACAAGTCTTCGATTTTTATTGGTTGAGAAATTTTGAGCGGTTGCTATTACCAAAACTAATTGATTAACCGTCATAATTTTGAGCAAACTTATATAACCTGTTCTTCGAACAGCATTGTTAGGCCGTTTCTTAGGTTTGATCTTAAAGTTTGAGAGGTAAACTCGTAACATCAACTATGACGCTTACAAATTCAATGACGATTTTGAATTTATTGATACACATACACCAAAGTTTATTTTACTATATAATTTGCCTAGCCACGAACGTGGACAGAAGTGGCATCAAAATTGAAGAAAATTCAGTTTTTCATGAACTTCTTTTCAAATGCGACTTCCATTTTCCAAATTCCATTAGCAATAGCGAAACAGACCTATACTTTCAAAACTCACTGCTTCAACAGTGCATCGAATATGGACATTGCGTTGTCCTGAAAACTAGACACAGACATGACTTCAAATGGTTCTTCTATTCAGATGGAATGTATACTGGAAATGAGGACGTAGTAAATCTTTACGAAAAGACGTTGGCATATAAGCGGCACTCTCAATTATGCATTGTTCTGGTACCCGTTCTATCAAAAATTGTGAATATGGAATTTTTTTATACCGTTGGGTACTTGGATTTATTACTGAAGACTTACAAACCATCCAAAGTACAAGCAACATATATACTACTACAAAGCCTCGACTCGAACGATGCAATCAGTGTTGCTCCGTTTTTACCTAATAAAGTTTTGGTAGTACCTCCAAATGGTCAACTGCACCTGGCATGTCTAACCTGCAATCCCAAACCTAGTGTTCAATGCTTAAACCCAAACAATTTCCCTATAATTAGTTTTAAATATGAAGGACTTAAATGTCCATGTATCAAAGCAAGTCTGATAAATGTAGACAAACTTCCCCTAAAAAAAGTAGATGAATTGTGGGATTTTTATCATTCAAATAGAAATAACAAGGTACACAAAGCAAAATTCTTAGATTTAAATGAGTATAAACTGGACAAAGTTATCCAATACGTCAGTAATTGTTCGTTATCCACTTGTGGACTCATACGTTTTGTACAGAACGTAGCTCTTATCAATCCTCGCGAGTCGGTTCATTACGAATACGTATATACACATGGCTCTAGAATTGATGGCATTAAGTATATTATTGTTGGTGAAAAACGACAAAGTGGAGAAATTCATTTCAGCTGGCAACTTATACTACGAGTGTTTGCACCATTCAAGTTAAACCTTTGGATAAGTTTATTAGTTTTCATAATTGTGATTGGAACTGCACTCGAGCGACTGAATGAAACCCATTCGCCGTGGTTTTGGATATACTCCGTTCTATTCGAACAAGACGCAAAAAGCAAGAGTGACAGAGCTCTGTACATTGTTGGTGCGTGTTTGCTTACTTCAATTCTTATACGAAATCTTTACACATCGTCAATGTATTCGGATTTGACAAGGGTACCTCCACCAAGTTATCTGCCTAAATCAATCTATGAATTGTTTCTAAATCCTTATTTAGCTGCGATATTGTTTACTGACAATGACAGAAGACTAAACTATGGATGGTGTGATTATCCTTTTAACTCGTCATCGTGCTTAGCGTTTCAAGAAAGCCATTGGATTTTGAAACCCATACGTGATAAAGGCACATTATTTTTCTCAAAGGGTGAATCCATTAGTATGGATGATATCGTTTCAATGTTTGGCATTAATAGAAAAAATAATTCTCGTCACACATTAAAAAATTCTCCATTTGCTATACTTCTTGATCCTAATAATAAGCACCTCATGTACTGGGCAGCTGCGGTTAGTATGGTGAACATGAAACCTGTTTACAAAAATCTAGAGCCTCCTCAATATGTCCAATTGTTTTGCATCAGAATTGATGGTCAATACACATATTTTACAAAATTTGCTATCAAATATATCGGCAGTCTAATTGAATCTGGTTTATATAAGAAGATGTTAGAACAATATGATTTGAAAAGATTAAGTCGTGTCATCTGGGATCTTGAGGTACATGGTATAGCTCTGAGATCCAAGTATGCTTCATTAACGCAAAAATATTACAATACTAATACTAGCTTAAGAATTCAGTGCGAGTCGTGTTTTAAGCGGAAATTTATGAATGATGGGAGGGAAGACGATGACAGTTGCGTTGGTAGTCGAGAAAATATTGGTCATCACATCCTCAGGTCTTACCATCAGGACAAATGCAAACGAAACAGTCCCACACGTTGGATAGAGCTCTTGACAGTTTGGTTTATATATGCGTTACTGATGGCTATTACGTTACTGGCCTTTTGCTGGGAAAAGCTGCACAATGGCCAAGATTTGCGAATGATTGCAAATTGTTTCGTCATCGTGATTCAACGACTTCTAAAATTTTTATATGCCGGAATTGTTCACAACGTACTAAAATATTGGTGAACAAAGTTTTATTTGTTATAAAGAATATTTTATTACCCAGAAATAGAAGTATGGCTTTAAAGCAAAAGAAGCAATCAAGCGCTTATATGAACACAGCGGGCCTGTCAACACTGAAACCAAAGGACCGTAGACGCTTTGGTATTCATTTCCAGGCCAAAGCACGCTAAAAGCATGGCAACCAAAACAACACAACAACATTAAACTTGTAAGGTACCACGGCTACTTTCTTAACTGATTACTGATTACCAAATATCTCAAGTGGCCAACCTGCACAATTTGTCAAACCTTCACCAAAGAATTCTCCATTACTTAATCTACAGGGATTTCACAAAATTATTAAAATTTTATAAAAGGACGATGGACGCTTGGTAGTCATAGCCAGGCCAAAATTCATGTTGGTAACATTTTCCTGCCATTAGCGAAAAAGATGCCCCCGCTGAAACTCAAATATTTCAAAAGAGCATCCGAGACCACTCTTGACCTTGGTCTTAAAAAATTTGCAATTAACTAATATATCTGTGTACCAAGTTTTGTGAGTAGTCTCGAATGCTCTTTGAGATATTTGCGTTTGGCCATTGCTATGACTACTCAGCGTCTATGGTCCTTTCCAGGCTGGCAAGTTGAGATACGGATTTCGCCTGGAAATGAATATCAAGCGTCTATGGTCCTTTATTACGCAAAATAAAATATTAATAAATTTTAATAATTACTAATTACAGTAGCAAGAACTAACCCTGGATTAACTGAAGCCAAAGACTCTGGCTTATAAATATTTGTGCGCAATTGGAACTAAACTAATTGTAAAACATTTTTTTACTTTCCCTATTTTGCAAATAAATTTTTCATTAATAAATAAGAAACTCCTAATTTTGCTGTAAAAAAATATCCATGGCTACCTAGAGCTAATAACTAATTTCGACTTTGAATTTTAAACATGTTGACTAAAAAGTAGGGTGTTTACGAATTTTGCAGTTAGTATCCAACATATCTGGATCGATGTTTACGTAAGATTCGACAAAAACATGCAATACCTTCTCATTTTCACTTTACCGGAAATCGCACTAATGACTAAGTTGTTGATCATGTTTGAAGAGCATTGCCACGATACAAATACGTATTGTATTGTTTATTAAGTTGTCATACTTGCGCGTCTTGTTATTAAAGTTTACATAAATAAATTACATTCGGTCCATAACTGCCAGCTTACAAAGATATGCTGAATACTTCAACTTGAATTTGTTAAAATTATATACGTTATTAGCAATGTACATTAGGGTTATGTTTACTACATTTTTATAACATTGCTGTGTTACAGTGGGTTTCTGTATATGAAAAACAAACAAAAACCGATACATAATCGTGTTGCCTAAGTAAATGCTTTCGTAAGATTCGACAAAAACACGCAATACCTTCTCGTTTTCGCTTTACCGGAAATCGTACTAATGACTAAGTTGTTGATCATGTTTGAAGAGAATTGCCACGATATAAATATGTATTTGTATTGGCTTTTGTTTTCCAAATTCAAATTGAGCCCAATGCGCGTTGGTTAAATAACCTAGCATAAGCATAAATTTTGTTGAAATTTTGGCGCACTAACCGAGTACCCGATTTGCCTCTTCTTGAATATCGTTTCTATTTTGACGTTTGAATAAACTTACATACAAAATAAAGCTATCAAAAACTTAGAATGAAAAATCGTTTCCTGAATATTGCTTTAACAAATGCGAACTGATGTACTTTGTTTCCTGTACTCGTTTTTTCCCTTTCATTGTTTGCAGAATACACGGACAATTAAAGAGTGATAACTTTACAAAATCGTTTGTCTCTTGAACAAGTACAAAATTACGGAAGATTAACTAATTGTAACTCCCACTGAACGATTAACATTGATTGACGGGAAACACATCAACTTAATAAAAAAACCGTCACATTACAAACGACAATATCTGAACTCTTTTGCAGCTATTATTCTTGAATTTCTGTTCAGATTTGGTCTATAAACGTGAAAGGTAACAACTATTTACACTGCATTAAGCATGATGCTCTCAAATTTCATGACAATTACCATCAATTTATGGATTCCTTTGCATCTAAGTTTTCTACACTTTCACGGCTGCCATGCAATGCATAAAGACACTGACGGCTTTACAATAAGTAAGAACTTAGTAATTCATGAACTTTTTTCCAAGTGCGACTTCCATTTTCCCAAATCAGCTAATAATTGGGGAAAGTACCTAACATTTCAAAATTTTGTGCTGCACAAATGCATCGAACATGGATATTGCAGAGTTTTGCAAACAAGGGAAAATCAAGATTTCAAGTGGTTCTATTACTCAGAAGGGCGTTACACAGGGAATGAGGATGTAACAAATCTTTACGAAAAAACGTTCTCGTATAAACGATATTCCAAATCCTGTTTGGTGCAGGTGCCAATTACATCTTATCACGAAACTGTGAAATTCTTTACAACGGTAAATCCATATACCTTAGCCTTGAAAAACCACAAAGCGTCTAAAGTACTGGCAACTTACATACTGCTAAAAAGCCAGTCAGACACATCAGTCAGTATTGCACCGTTCTTACCAAATAAGGTTCTAGTGTTTCCCCCAAATGGTCAATTACATCTTGCATGTTTCACCTGCACTCTGACACATGTTAAGGAATGTTTTAACTATGTTACCTTCGTTCAGATTGGGTTGTACCCAATCGCATATAAATGTCCGTTGATAAATACGAGCCTGATAAATGTCGACAAGCTATCACTAAAAGAGGTAGATGAAATGTGGGATTTCTTTCATTCAAATAGGAATAACAAACTACACCCGACGAAAGTTCCATATGAGAAGGATTATGAGCCCGAGGAAAGCTATTCATTCACTAGTTCATTCACTGAATTAAGCCGCCTAATCAAGCATAAAAACAATTGTTCCGTTCCAATATGTGGACAAGTGTATTTTAGTCTGAATAATCCAATATCAGATAAATTTGATGCTGCTCACAACCACTACAAATATGTATACACCCACGGCTCAAGGATTGATGGTGTAAAGTACATTATAGTGGGCAGAAGAGGATCAAGCTTAGACGCTGATGTAAATTGGCGTATAATACTAAAAATATTTGCTCCATTCAGCTCAACTCTATGGACAAGTTTGTTGTTTTCCTTATTCGTGATTGGAAGCGTCCTTAAACGATTAAATGAAACACAATCGCCTTGGTTTTGGATCTATTCTGTTGTATTCGAACAAGACGCAAAAAGTAAGAATCGCCGAGGCTTATACATCATTGGCGCTTGTTTGCTTATATCAATACTTATACGGAATCTTTACACGTCCTCAATGTACTCAGACTTAACAACTGCGCCTCCACCTAAATACTTGTCTAAATCAATGAAAGAAATATTTTCAAATACGCATATACCAACCATTCTGTATACTGGTATTCACGGAGAACTGGGTACGTTTTCTTGCAAGCCATGGGAATACCTTTCATCTCCTTCATCATGTTTAGGACTTTACAAAAAACATTGGATTTTGGAGAATATAACGAGAAAAGGAACAAAGCTTGAGCTTGACCATCACCGATATTTTATTCGCAGAGGTGCACTTGTTATGTTGGGTGTTAGAAAAGACAATGTAAGTATTAGCATTAAAAATAACGCATTTGCTGTCCTTGGTGACCCCAGCAATAAAGTGTTAAGTTACTGGGCAGCTGTTGTTAGCATGGTTAATATGAGACCTATTTACAAAAATTATGAGCCTGCTGAATACACCAAAATGTACTGTCTTGAAAATACTGGCCAATACACGTATTTTACGAAATTTGCAATTAAATATATTGGGAGCCTCTTGGAGTCGGGTATATTAAAAATGATACAAAAACGAAATTATATTGAGGACATAGATTTGATTCTATCGGATCTCAAGGAACTTTACACACCATCCAATTATAGTACATCATCATCATCATTATCATCAATATTTGAACCAAATTATTATTTCGGCTTTAGAACCAAATGTGAGTCGTGTTTTAAGTGGAAATTACTTAACGATGGAAAGGATGATGACGACAGTTGTGTTGGCAGTCAAGAAATCATTGGTCATCACGTACTCAGATCTTACTACCAGGGTACTTGTGAACGAAACCGTCCTACGCACGCGTTGGATCGAGCTTTTAGCTGTCTGGCTATTATATGCGTTAATGCTGGCGACCACGATACCACTTTTTTGCTGGGAAATGCTGCGTAAAGGACGCGATGTGCGAAGTTTTGTGACCTGTTTATTTAAAAATCATGGCAAGCTTAAAAAATGGCTAAACACTAAAATACCAAAAGCTACAAACAGCGTATTAAAAGATTTCGAGAGAATATTGAATTTTGTATCATGTCTTACAGTAACTAGTAGACAACGTTATAACCATAATAGAACGAATTAAGGTTATCGACGGTGTAAACAGAAACCAATATTTGAACGCCAATAAGCCAATATTTGCCTAAAATTTGAACGCTCGCATACCATTCGGAAAAAACAAGGTATATCAAAAAGTAAATCAGTATTCTCTTTTGCAGAAAACCATGACACTCGGTCTTGCTATCATCAAATTTCCGAATTCGAGGCAAGCTCTTCCACCGATGAAAATGTGCACAACCAAAAACAAATAAACCATTCGGGTAAACCTAACCAAACTAGCGAACATTCTGTAATATACGTACATGTGTTTCAATTTTTAATCGTTCCTTATGTACTCGATGTAATATTAGTAATTTGCATACGTAAAGGGTTTTAATCTTTATTGTTAAAAGGTTTAAAATAAAGTCTATCTAATTACACAATTTCCATGTTTGCTAAATAAAGCTGATACATATGTTTGCATTATATTGATAAAAATTTATTAACATAACTTTAGTAGTTCTTCCTCTCATGGCCTGAAGGAGCATTACAAAGTTTTCTAACGGGCAAGGTGTATTCTTTCTTTAAAATACATAGAAGTCTGACTTCGAGTTTTGCCTGGCCTGTCATGATTTATGTGTAAGTGCCTTTTCGGTCATTACTGGTACAACTCGGAAAATTTATTGACAATGACATAACTAATATTTGGGTAGTACAGCTGTATCTCCTTCATAAACGAAAGAAAATGAATACTTTAAATCCTTCCTCAATTAAACTAACTTTTTACATATTTGTTTATTGCTATCCGTGATTGGATTTTTAGAGTGGTCCTGAAATCGAAAATTGTTTTTTGCGTGATCAACTCTGTGGTTGGCGAGACATTGCTCTTGCTCCTAATTCACGGCTGTAG
>JAHZMX010003899.1:0-16073 GCA_027743895.1 Seira musarum
GTCGTCTTCTTCCAAGCCCTTCAAATCACTACCGCCTTTTTGAAGATGGGTAGTCATCTCCCGTCGCTTTTCTTCAACAACCTTCTGTAAACCAGCCATATCTTTTGCTGATGGAAGTGAACTTCCAAGTTGACGTGGGTCTGTTGGTAGTTGCTGAACAAAACCTCCCAACTTTTGAACTACATGTTGCTGTTGGGTCTTAATCCCATGAGCTTGAGAGGGTATGGAGGGAGTTTTTTGAGACTTGATCAAATTAGCAGGAGTGGCTGCTTGAGACGATGGTGCTACCACCGTTTGACCTTGATTTTGGCTAAACGGATCTGTTTCTGAAGATGATTGTTGCGGAAGTTTAAATAAGGTCGGTTGTGGCTGAGGTTGCTGAGTAGGGACTGCGAAAGAGAAAGGTGCGGCTGGTTGTTGAGGTAACAGGTGTTGTTGAGTACCTGGCGTTCTTGGCACAGAAATTTCGGCCTGTTTAGGACTTTGGGCCACTGGTTGAATCGTCTTTGACATATTTTGAGGTAGTGAACTGGTAAATGGCTGCGTGGAAGGATCTGGTGCTTTCGTTAACTCAAAAAATGTATCGGGAAGCGGAGCAATAGTATCTACTTTCAGCGACTGTGCTTCGCGATTGGAATTCACTATTGAAAAAACTGATAGTGCCCCTCGTTGGGATAGCAAAAACACAACTGGCATTGGCGGATAAGTTTCGGCTTCTGAGAATATTACAGGATCTTGACTGCCATAATAAACCGTTGCCCCTCGGGCGACATGGTCCAATTGAAAAGCCGCTCTTCTATTATCCGCGACGTCTCCAGGTATCCAAAAATCTCCAGCGTTGTTCTGAGATTCTTTAACTAAAACCACTACATCACTAGCAGTATTGGTCATTGCCATAACCGTATCCCAAGGCATGAAAGACAGAAAAAAGCAACTGCTTTTATCGGGGATGATATCAGATAAGAAAATATCCCCACTGTCACTGTAAATGGGTTGTGCGCCTTTCGGAAGATCAAGCTGCATGAAATCTAAAAATTTTACAATGAAATACAAATAAACTAAACCGAACAGTTTGAAATGATGAGGGAAGATATGACTAAGAGTTTTCATTTCATTTACCAATTTTGGATTCATTTTGGAAAACAATTAAAAATTGAGTCGTCTGCGTCCACAAAATAGATATAGGCACATCATTTGGATCTGGCCTCGGTACTTCCTTGGCCACAGTCCAGTCCAGTTTAAGTTGGTTAATATTTCCATTTACTTTCCCAATAACTAACTGCTTTCCTTTTGGACTCCAGCAAAGTGATCTGTTCCAAGACAAAAACGTATTTTGGATTAGAGATGTATTAAACTAATGTTTCCGAGGACGAGAAAACATTATAGATTGTTTGGTACACAGCATATATTTGTAAATATTGGATTTTTAATAATCCAGCTCCTTCATACCTCACATCTCCGCTGGGAAACCGGTTGAGTTCAACTTTATTAGGACCAAGTATCTTGGCCAAAAACAAAGCGCCGTCTTCTACGTTAATAGCAATCAGATTATTCATATTTTCCCCAGGATTCCAGTTCAGACTTCTTATTCTTGTGTTACAGGAAGATGAACATCGAATCTCACACAAAGGTGCACACGTCCCCTTCTGTAATTATTTTGCAATTTGAGAATTTGTGAGTTTTCTTGTGTTATTTGCTATAACATTGGAAAATAATACTAATTTATTCTTCTTCACTATAATACTAACCTGGGTCATGAAATCAGAGAGCTTGAATACAACTACCCAAGCACAATCATCACGAACGGTATCGACAGCCAAATATTCTTCACCGTTCGAGAGTGATATTATGTTTGGAGCCGTCGGTAGAGCAGCACTTGTAATATTCAATTTCTTCAGCTCGTCGAACGTTACAGAATCAACATTTGGATCATTCGAAATTGTTAAAATATCCTTCACACGAATGATGAAGAAAGAATTGTTGTACGACAGGAAAAGACATCCATATTTATTGGAACACTCCAATGCTCGATAGAAGTGCGCAAGAGCCTCCTGATTATCTACGGCATCCGCCTCAGCCTCTTCAGCGTAGTAATTCACAGTGCATAATGCTTTGAAAAAGATGTTCTGAAAAGACATTCAAAATCAAATGATAAGATTATTTATTCTTAATTCCAGTCGAAGTCGAACGTAGGCAAACATGAGCAAAAGTAAAAAAAATACCTTCACTTCAATCATTGGAGGGCCATCTCGAAAAGCTATACCTTGGGTGGTCGACATCTTGACTTAATCTGTCAACTAACAATTTTCATACAAATATTAATTTATGAATAATTAACAATGCTCCGTAAGTTACAGTAACAAAGATACAGATACGTACAACTAATTTGAGCAAATCCTATTTACTTGTGGCCCTAGCCGGTAAGACAATGAAAGCACTTTTCACCTTTCTTTTCTCCTCCACTACACAGTCACTACTAGAAGTAGGTGTCAGCCCGCAAATCCGATGCCGTTCATGTCACTTTCTTTTACCAAATTATGAAATCTTCCGTAACTATTTTTAAATTTCTTCGCTTGGGTTTAAAATATATTTATGAAGAAGCAGGCAAAACAATAATAATCCACCTTTGCTCCCGCACTATTAGCAATAGCAATATTTCCTTTTGCAAGTCGTTTCGTTTCGTTGTCGTAAAAAACAAAGTGCATCTCACTATGCGGGGCAACGTGCACACATGTTCTCTAATTCTTTGTCATTTGTATAGTGATCGTGCATATACGCAATACGCAAAAAGGTAAAAAACAAGTGCATGTGTATGTTATGTTGATACATGCTTTGTTTTTATGTGAATTTTAGACATTAGAATCATTAGACATAAGATGATGTGATAATAAAAATGGGATCTGTGTGAATGAGAATTGAGAATATTCACTAGTGAATATAGGTGAAGTGAACTAAACAGTCAAGTTGATCGAATGGTGTTATGTATTTAATTTGATTGGTATAATCAAAGGGCTCTATCTCCATCAAATCAAATGAATATCTTTTGTGGGTCTGAAGCGCTCTGCTGGGTTCGATCCATTCTCTTCTAAGAAATTGGAAGTAGTGAAGATCAGATCAGCTGGGTTACGCTGCTAAACGCTGTAAAAAAAATTAGGACAACATCCAGCAACATCAGTATTACTTGATTGAGTCATTCCTCACTCTGATCTAGCATTTGTATGATTACAAAATACACACACACACAGAGAAACATTTACGAGTCATTTACGAGTGAGTATGAGTCATTCCAGATCCTGATAGACGATCAGAGGATACAGAGTCCTATTGTTTAAAATAATTTTTGTATCAAAATTCACAATTTTTTTTAAATCAAAATTTCCACGAATTGTCCACAAAATATTTTAATTAAAATCCCCAACTTTTAAAAGGAGATTTTTGATCTGAAATAAAAAACTTCATATTCTAGTTTCAAAACTTTGTACTGTGGTTAGTGGAGTAAATTCAAAAACTATTTGTACACCTTCATGTCGCTGTCTTCAATGGAGAGTAAGTCGAAGTTACTTTTTAAAAATTATTTTATTACATATCTTGTGACCAATCTAAGATTTTACTAATGCAATTAGGTATGTTTAATATTTAAAGTATAAATGGACATACTCTTTTTCTAGATCATTTGTTTAATCTTAAGTTTGCTGTGAAGGAGCTTGAACGCAATGCCAAACGCTGTGAAAAAGAAGAGAAAGCAGAGAAGCTGAAATGTAAGAAAGCCATTGCAAAGGGTAACATGGAAGTTGCCAGAATCCATGCGGAGAATGCGATTCGACAGAAAAATCAGTCCTTAAATTATCTAAGGATGAGTGCTAGAGTTGATGCAGTGGCTAGTCGTGTACAAACCGCAGTAACAACCAGGAAGGTAATTTTGATAAATAATGCTCAGAAAATTCGTAATTGGTATATACGAATTTATTCTGTGATGCTACCAATTATAGTACGTAATATGATAATGTATCTCTTATCTAGGTTACTACATCGATGGCGGGGGTCGTGAGATCGATGGATGCTGCAATGAAGTCGTTAAATCTTGAGAAAATATCAGCTTTGATGGATAAATTCGAAAAGCAGTTTGAAGATCTGGACGTTCAAAGCTCTTACATGGTAAGCGAAATGTTCACAAATCAGTATCAAAAAAATCTTCTAAATTCATGTCTCAAATTGATTTGTTCTAGGAAAATACCATGTCGCAAACAACCACAACATCCGTGCCTCAAAATGATGTCGATAACCTGATGCATGCTGTGGCAGATGAAGCGGGGTATGTATTTTTTTAATGATGCAAAGTTCAACCTAGTTGACAAAATTTAACAATTGATGTTCATTTTGCTTTCAGTATTGAACTGAACATGGAACTTCCACGCGGTGAAACTGATTCGATAGCGTCAACACAAGTTTCCCAGGAACAGGATGAATTGACGGCAAGATTAGCTCGCCTTCGACAAGAATAATAATCGAAAAAAATGTACGTTCGAGTAATCTAAAAAATATTAGATGTATCTCTGTAAAGTAGCTTTGTCTGAATCGCATTTCATGTTTTTCATTTGCAACAATGAATTCCCGATATTTTACACCCATTATCTATACTGTGTAAATAATGTTAACGTTAATTATATATTGATATGTCATAAACAAAGGAGAAAGAGTAAAAATTTTTATCGCAAGAAAATTCGACCGACTCTTTGAACATGTTTACCAAATCAGAGAATTACCTTTCCTTTAAAATGTAAACCATTTTTTGAAAGTTGCATTTGAATTGAAAAAATAGGTAGCCGAAATCACAATGCATATTGGCCTCTTCTTGCTCTCCGGAAATCTCCGAAGGTGGAGAAAGTTTACGGGGCATACCGATACGCATACCATCCAATATACATAAGAAAAGATCATATCTTCCCATTCGTCCCTCCACAACATACAATAACATCATCACTGCAAAATTTACTTATATCAATTTTTTGAAGTGATTAAAATATTCACTAGTGAATGGTGTCCTATACGTTTACCTTAACTTCCTAAACCCTTTCCCTAATCCCTTCTTCCTATTTCCTACCTTCCCTTTCTTATCGATTACGGTCCAATTCGGTTATCTACTTCCACTTTTAAGTTAACTTCAAAATCGAACAGAATTAATTAATACATTTGTCTTCAATAAACGGCGCCACCATTCGTTCCAACGCATTTCAAACACACGGTTCCAATATGAAGAGACAAAACGTTAGAACACTTTCACTGGTCGTCACAACCTTCACCTATCTACTGGTGGGGGCAGCCGTGTTTGATTCCCTGGAATCATCCACGGAAGCAAATCGCAAAGAAGTTTTGACCGGTAAGAATTAAACGCTTATTCGTATTTTGCAATACGCAGTGGAAACTCAAACGGGATTTTACTTTTTTGGAAAACGTTTAGAACTTCGTGAAGATTTAAAGGCAAAATACAACATTTCTAATGAAGACTATACATGGATTGAACAAATGGTTATTGAAATTAAACCACACAAGGCAGGTCCACAATGGAAGTTTGCCGGCGCGTTTTACTTTGCAACTGTTGTACTTGCAATGATTGGTAAAGATAATCTTTGCTTTCCATTTTCCTGCTTTCACCATTCAATACTCGCCGTTTAAAAATGTGACATTTGTTTCTGTAACATTCTGTATATACTTAGGTTATGGTCATTCGACTCCTTCAACAATTCCTGGAAAAGCATTTTGCATGCTATACGCAGCCATTGGAATCCCTTTGGGAATCGTTATGTTCCAAAGTATTGGTGAGCGTTTGAATAAAGGTGCATCAATTATCATCAGTCACATGAAGAAAATATTTAAATGCAAAAAAACGGAGGCAACAGAGGTAACACTCGCTGCTACAAATTTTTTTGTACATTGCATGTGCATTAAATTGCATTTAATATTTTGAAGATCAATTTGATGATGGCTACCACCATTTTGTCTTCGATCATAATGACGACCGGAGCAGCAGTTTTCTCGAAATACGAGGGCTGGAGCTACTTTGATGCATTTTATTATTGCTTCATTACTCTTACCACGATTGGGTAGGGAAAGTTGCTTTCACTTTTGGTTCAAATTCCTCCGTTTTTATTCAGTATCTAAAACGTTTTGATAAATTTAGGTTTGGAGACTACGTGGCTCTTCAAAATGATCATGCGCTGCGAAACAAACCGGGTTATATGGCATTGTCTGTCGTGTTTATCCTATTTGGTTTGGCGGTTGTTGCTTCCAGTATAAATATTTTGGTCTTGCGATTCATGACAATGTAATTTTCAAATTGATAAATCGTAAATGATTTTTCCTAAAGTGAGTAAAATGTAATCATTTTTTTGCAATTATTTACTTAGGCAAGCCGAAGAAATGGCCCGTGAGGACACCGAACTTGGCCCAGTATCACAAGTCATTCAAACTCTCGACGGTGAGTTACTCACCCCTGACGGCAGGTTATTGCAACAAAGTGAAGCAAATCTTTGCCACAGCAGTCCGGATCAAGTCTCCGTGTGTTCTTGCACATGCTACCCTCGTTATGTAAGTGATCTCAGATAAGATTAAGTAAAAAAAAAATTGATATGCTAATTTAAAAAAATAAAAACCCATGATGCAACTGTCTCATAATTCATTTTAGAATGATCTCAGCTCGGTATACAAACGTAGCCGTTCCAGCCGAATCTACAAATATGATACAAGTGGCACCGAGGAGGAACTATACAGCGCAGATGAGGTTCCAGCAATACTTGAAAAGCGAGCGTCTGTGTAATGCCGGAATATGATTCCAAAAAAAGTGCCAACAGGTTAACAATAAATCAAGCATTCCGTTACCGTACTAATCTTTTCGCTTTTTTAACAACAAATAATTTCACTCTCGAACAACTAATCGAATAATTATCCAGAAAAAAACCTTGAGAAATACTCGAATAAATAAAAATAACATCTTTATTCGTACTACGTTTTTCCATTCTAAATATGTATTTCTAAACGTCTTAAACATGTAAAATGAAACTGGACGGGTATGTCATAAAAATAAATACTGCGAAAAGAAAAAACTTCGTAATCCTGTTAATTCATTTTTTCATGAGAACAAGGGAGATGTAAGTAGATCTGTAATTAAGAGTTAGAATTGGCATGCACTTTAGAATTCCCAAGAGTCCAGCCACTTGAGTCCATGCATTGTGCTATTTTCTTCAGCTGCCAGTGGTCCGGACGTACCATAGCTCAATGGAGAGAAAAGATAAAAACTAAAAAATAAAAAAAATAAAAAAAAATCCGTGATAAGGTTATTGAATAGAAAATTATCATAATTTTTGTATTAAAACTAGACACTCCATTGAACAAAATACCTGTAGGCAACGGTGCTGAGAGCCAACCCATACATCACGTGAAAGAATCCGTTTTCTTTCAGAAAATTAATTTGACTTATGATCACTCTAATAAAGTAATCCAAAATCACTGCCGATATCATCGAGGAGAAAAGTAATGCGGGGAAGTAATGGTGAAAGTAAAGTACACGTCCCATCGTGTAAAATGGCAAGTAGTGAGGAGCCCACCCAAGAAACAGCCAGCAACACACGGACACAGTCTTATCTCTCGCCATTTTGGAGTCCGGATTTTCCTCGTATCCTCTTTGCTCAATCCATGCGTGGTAGAGATATACTAGTCCAAATACAGCTAAAAGACCGAGATTCGCCCACCATATAATTGGATTTCCGAGGAGGTAAATTCTGTAAGTGCTTCCTGAAAAGTACTGGCCGCGATAGTTTATTGGCCACTGCCAAGGGCGTGAGGTAACCTCGCCCTCTTTTGGTTTTAGTCCAGCGTTTCCTTCAAACATGATTGTGTGAGATTCTACAAACTTTTCAATAAAATTTGGTGCATGAACTTGGAAGCTGATGTTTGGCACTGTAATTTTCGAAAGAAATCATAATTAATGTCTGCCCAAATAATTTCATATGCAAATTCATTAAGATTTTCATACAAAACTGCATGTGCTTACGTCGAGGAAAATGATTTTCTTCAATATTCCAGTATGTGCTTTTACGAACGTCTCTATGATTAGAACTGCAGCCTACTTCCATTTGTTCGTAAGCCCATTTCGGAAGTTGCTTCCCGGTTCCTGAAAGGACACAGTTTTGCAATTGGTGAAAGAATCGGAGACGACTGCTTACTACGCTGATGTGATCTCCAGGTTTGCCTCCAACTACTTCTATCCGCCACACGTCGTTGGCATCTCCAGTACCGTTCTAAAATTTTTAAAATTTTTATTTTTGATGATTTGATTCAATTTACAATATTGTATGCTTTCGTCACTTACAGATAAAAATAAAACCAAAAGATGACTTGTTAATACGTTTGGAAACGATATACACAATTTTCAATCAAGCAATTAAATTCATAAATTTTGGTCTTACCTTCTATTCAACACACTCAAATGAATGTAGAAGAATGTTACGTACAAAACAATCGGTAGAGCAATGAGACAGATAGCTCTAGCAATAAAATGCTTAATTGTGTAGGTCTGGAAAAGAAAAATATTCATATTTTTTAAAATTCCATAATAGAGAAGGCTTCGTAATGAATTCGTTACAGCAAAAGTCAGTCTTACAATTGGTTGAGATAAATCGCCTAAAATTTCCCAAAGTTCATATATAGTTCGCAACCCGATGTATAGTACAGTGAACAGGCCCACAAATTTGACACTGATTGAGCATGCAATAAATATTCCTGATAGAACTAGCCACGTCCACCAAACAAAAGTGAAGGGTCTACAAAAAATTATATAAGGATTTTTCAATGCCACTATTGATCCAAACACGAGAAATCCTCAATCGATAAATACTAATTCTGAATATTACCTGTCTCTATAAGTGTAAAATTTTACAGAAGTGTAGACAGATCCACTAATAAAAAACAAGAGAATCGGATCCAGCAATATATATTGTGTTAATGTTAAGAGGCCAACATCAAACAAGATGAATGACGCTGCAAGGCACGCTGCTGTGGTAGATTCAGTCATTTCCCAAATAGTCAAATAAGTCAAAGGCACCAACATTGATCCCAAAGCTGTGCAGCACTGAAGGAAGAGGAAATACGATTCTTCAAGTAATACTGTCTATTTAAAACTATTACTATTTAAAATTAATAATGCTCTTTTCTTACAACTCTCATTCCGACATATTGTGTTTCATTGTATTTTTGTCCAGGATTTTCGAATGGAAACGTTCCATCATAACCCGTCAGGTAGCCAAAAGCCCCAATCATCATCTGAAATGAAAATACATAAGAATAATTCAAATACAGGAAAACTCATGCCAGTTTCTTTAACTGATTTGCTTTATACCTTTCCTAATGGTGGATGTACATCAAAAAAGAATGTTCTGTTGATGTACCAACTTCCCATTTTCCCAAAATGCGTTTCATCCCAGCAGACATGATCTGGTTCATCAACTTTATAAAATCTCGTTCCAATTCCAAGTGCCAAAATCAATAAAAATACGCCCCATGACCAATTGTTTACGCCATCATAAATGTCTCGAGATTTTTTAGATTCGTTTTGTGACCTTTGAGCATTGTTGCTGCCGGATTTGGATTTTGAGTTCACTTTACTTGAGCTCGGTTTCACACTGCTTTCTCTAGCCATTATCTTACTGTCATTAGTATGAAAAGAAATTTCTTTATGATTTATGGAGTGATTTAGGTAACTATTTGTGTTGCAATCGGGAGAAAGTGGGTCGGAGTTTTTCTCTAGTACGCTCGGAATACGGTTTTTAAGACTGAGATTAAACCCGGGATCTACATCTTCATTTTCCGTATCTGTTGTGTCACTGAACTCAGCTAATTTGGGCTTCACCAGTCGACCCTTTGAGCGAACCCAGCCACGAGGTTTCAAAAAACCAGCTTCCTGGGGATTTGGTGGACCTTGAGGAGTGGTTGATTTTCGTAGAGATCGTCTTCCTCTGTTAACCAATAGAAAGAATTTCTTTATTTCATCAAGTCATTTTATTGAAGAATACCAAACAGTTTTAAGAATCAAACATATCCGTATTCGGGGTATTCTGTAACGAGTTATGTTAAAAACTCACAACGACATGGTCACTTTAAAAAAAACTTTTATAAGTGCCTATGATGTCAGTCTGAATGAGTAAAGTACTGCATGATTAAGTTGAAGTAGAATTGAAATCTTGAAATTGTAATATAAATATGTGCATTTTACTGTAATATAGATCAGACATAAAACTTGGCACAAAACACACTTTATAATGACAGCCTGGAAGGAAATGTCCCGTGCATACCGGTATATTTGCCATGTCTGTTGTTTATCTCTTTGATCCAATTTACGCAAAGCCACTACTATCGTGTTCCATAATAAAATAGCAAACATGTGCAATACAGTATAGTAATATGTAATAGCATGTGTGTAACATCATTATACAATATTTGTACCTGTGAGTTTGCCTTCAACCAAAAAAATTCTGTCACATATCACAAGACTTTTTTACTTGCTCGCACATGGAAGACAGTTAAGATCTGGAAGTGTTCTTTTTTGCTTTCCTTCACTGCGCAGTCCAGAGCCGACCCAAACCAAACGACAAACCGTTCTTGCCACAAAGGAAGCCGTTTTCAAATTTTCCAGTTTTTCTTGATTAATAGGAGGACCTGTTACAAGCTGCAGGTATTAATACAATAAAACTTTGCCAAGCATTCCTTCACTTTAGAAAAGCTTAAATGTCTTTGAATTTGACTAGAGTTTTGAAATAGCTATTTTTAGTCGCATTCCTACCTGGGCGACTTGTCATGTCTGCACTTGAAAAGCACCTCAACCATGTTAAGCTCAGGAGTTGTGCATGTGTATGCATTGCATTTTGTATGGTTAAAATCATCTGAATCTGACCATTTTCTATATGTATACGTGGTAAAAAAAATCATTCGATGGACATTCATTTACGAATTGCATATAACTTACAAGTAAGTACATCAAAAGCCATGCATCTTGTACCACTTGTGGCTCTTCAAACGAAAAAGAGTTGAACGAAGCCAGTGAAAAGAAATCCTTTTAAAAATCATGACCGTAAGGACAAGTATTAACAGTGTTATTTGCTAGACTGCTAGAATCAACCCAACGCTATTGTTAATCAAGGTAGCTGGGTGAAACAAACAAAATGCACAGGTACCTAAGGATTGCTTGAGAAATTCTTTTTTTTTTTTGTTGTAAATGTTTCATTTTATATTAGGATTCACACCTTCAAAGGGTTTATACTTACTTTTACCTGAATTATACTCGCAAAGCTTTCTACAGTGATTTATTTTTTGGGATATTGACCCCATCAAGGTGGAATGATTGTGTGAAGCATGGACAAGCCTAATCGTTATAACTTGTAGACGTGAAGTTGTCGAACAAAGCTATACTAAAAGGGACATTTTCAGGGATTCATATAATTATAATATGCAATGGAAGGTTAATCATTCAAGCCAAATGAGTCGTACCGTCGTATTTTTAATGCAACAAAAATTGCGATTTACAAAAACTTATGTAATCAGTAATCGTGAATTATAGAAAAGTCGACTAGCGTTGATCTATAAAGCTGACGGAAGGTGTGTACTTATAAAAAACGACGGGATTGGTTGATTTCATTCCTGGAGGGACAAGACATACATGATGTTTTCGTAATGATTTCTCGATTTCTGGTTAAACTGGTTTTTCTGGAAAAACAGAAATAATATATTTTGAACTGAATATCGATAAACATTCAACATGTGCAAAATGAAAAATCACATCAGTTTTACATAATTGCGTAACCCTTTTTACATATCGAAAAATTTCATTTACAAACCAGGATAGAAAGTAAAAGGATTGAGCCATGCTTATTTGTTTATTCAGTTAGTAGGTCTTTGCACATACTTTGTACTTTGTACAAATGTACATATTATTGTATAAGGATGACATTGACAATTGATAACAACACCAAATCCATTAAAGTTAAGACCTTGGTGAGATGATTTTTGATGTAAGCAATAGGGAATAGAATTTTATATGCGCTAGTACTACTTGACTAATAAATGATTCAGGCATGCTAAAGATACAACGAATAGCTAGCAGTCGTGGCTGGGCATTATTACAGAACACAGGTGGAACTAATCAAAATCTTGGATTCCAATTCCAACTTACAAAACTTTTTCATACATCGGGAACAATTATGTCAAAGCCAATTCTTTACAATTATTTCCGGAGTTCCGCTTCATGGAGAGTTCGAATCGGTATGAGAAAGTAATAGTTGTAACCTAATCTGTAAATATTTTCATTCAATCTGTAGCAGATCTCCTGAATGAATTTTCTTTTGTATTTACGCAGCGCTGGCATACAAAGGGATAGATTACGAGTACAAGGTCGTTAATCTTTTAAAGATGGAACAGGTAATTTACCATAAATTGAAATACATTTTTGCTCGAACGATGGAATAAAGGCCGATAACTTAATTTCAAGACTGGAGAAGAATTCCTCAAGATAAATCCACTGGGCCAAGTCCCAGCTTTTGAACACAATGGAAATCTGATTACACAATCGGTAAACATACAAGCGCTCAGAAAATATATATTTATTTCAGTAGTTCATCTTGTAGCACCTAAACGAAAAAAATACGAGTGATGCCTATGCATGCCTACTTACGTTCTTTTGTAGACTGCAATCTTGGAATACTTGGAAGAAATTCATCCTTCTAAACGTTTACTGCCAAGGGATCCACTGCAAAGAGCCAGGGTAAAGCTAACAAAAAAGTTCAGTCCTATGAAATTTTTACATCTGGCTACATAATAGGCTCTATCTGATCATGACGTAAATGGTAAAAATCATTAGATGTTAGTTCAAGGTATGCTTCCTATTTATGTGAATGCAGGTTAGGCAGATTTGCGAAATCATTGGATCTGGAATACAACCGCTCCAAAACTTTTCGGTCATCATGAAAATCGACAGCGAGAATGCTTCTAATCGCATCGAATGGGCTAAATTTTGGATTGAAAAAGGATTTAAAGGTGGATAGAAGTAGATAAATACATAGTCGATTTTGATTACGTTTTTGAAATATGTATACCTTCAAGTAATATATTTTGCTTCCTTCTCTTTTTTAAATAGCATTAGAAAAGCTGCTGGCTCAAACGAGTGGTAAGTACTGCGTTGGAGATGAGCTTACTTTAGCGGATATATTCCTGGTGCCGCAATGTTCTCAAGCCACTAGGTATATTTTATTCATTCTAATCAAAGTATCATTTGATTTGATGTTTGAATGAAGACTGATCGCAACCATGTTTTTTTCTAGGTTCAAGGTTGATGTATCACAATACCCCATCATTTCCCGTTTAAATGCCAGTTTGAAGGAACTCGACGCATTTAAAAAGGGTGATGCATTTGCTCAGCCAGACTGTCCGGATGAACTGAGAGCACAGCAAAAACTTGAGTAACGCAGTAATGTTTGATCTGCAAAGGTGAAAGCACTTTTATAAATATTTTTTGCCAAACTTTCCTTGGTTCGCGGGCTGAAATTCCGTTTCGTCCTGTCAATTACACACTTTCATTTGTTATGTAAAACTGGCCATTTAATATGATCAGATCCGTATCGTACATTAAAGCTACACTAGCCAAAAACCTCGTGAATAAATAAATCGTACAATGAGTAACGTCTACTGAAAAAGGAATATTTTACAATGCCAAAAACGGGCCTTAAAGTTATAGCTATTGTAACAAAGATATTTTTTGATTTTTTAAATATAAGAAATAAGAAAGTACTAGTTCATATTAAGCTCCATCAAATTTCATTACTCCTACAATAATACATTTCTCGTACCATAACCTCGCTTACATGATCATTTAACCTTCATGATTCATGAGTCATCATGAGACTTTTGTTTTCGTTCTGTGGCATTTGGGATGTGAAAGAAAGGAAACCACTTTTACCAAGTGAAAGCCTTCTGCAAGCAGAACGTCACATGAAATTCTAAAACACAATAGAGTTTTAGGTAGAACGCTTAAAAACTCCTTAAGGAAAGGAACGGAAAACCGTGTCAATGCCATTTTAATGCCGTGTCGTTGAACATGAAAAGTCCTAGAGAGAATGAATGAAGACGTGGAAAGTGGCAATCTGCCGAATATGCCACGTTGGCTCAACCAAACTCTCGCTGAAAGCGTGTGTAACTGATCGACAAAGGAATGAATAGAATGAGTTTAGTTGAGCCAGCAGAAACTTAGGTAATTCCGCGTTGTTTTAGTTTATACGTAAACGACATAATGTCACGTAATACTTATTTCAAGTATGGGTTTAGAAGAAGGGGATAAAATAATGGTATGAGGTAAAAAGGAAGAAGGAATAATGGGATGCGAAAGCTCATTTTTATTATAGAAAAGTAAAAAACCCCTATTCGGAGGTTTCCTCGCCAGTAGTCGGAACATACATAAAATCATGAGATAAAATTGGAAACCAAAAGAAAAAGCAGAAAGCATAGCATCCAAGGATTTCCTTTTAGCTCACTTTTTGTATCCAGCAATTCCCAGGAGGAATAATTTAGTACTTTATGTTCCACCAGAAAAGCGTGAACATTCCCGTCAAACGAAAGGGAGTGTGTAGTGTGGCTCTTCTGCGTTTTCCAGAAATGAAGCTAAAATGAATCGTTCCGAAAATTTTCAGTTTTTAAAACAATTTGATTAATTTTAAAGTTTAAAAAGTGAATGCAACGTCCACTTTGACGGCATTAGTTGTGTTCTACTTCGACTTCAAAAACCACGAAAGCCGGAAAAAAGAAGGTAGGAAAGAAAGTAGTATTGTATTTTTGGACATTTTAAAGCACAAACTAACGAATGACGGACAGATTTTTTAAAAGTTGAGCTTCATCCTTGAGCAAAGCTGGAGAAAGGTGGACATGTGTAATTTTAGTTGTTCCACTAACCCTTTTCAATTTTAATATGTATTTGTATTATCCAAGTACAATTGTTACCCGGTTCCAACTCAAGGCACGCAATAACATGTAACATAGAACATATGAATTATCAAAAGTATGCCAAATGATTAGTGTCCAATATCCTGTCCGCCAGTTTGACCTCCATTTCTTAAAAAACACAGGAAATAATGAATGTGTAATCGAAATCATTAGCCTCCTCATTTTTGGTATTGACTCATTCCAGGATTAAGTCTGTTCATTAACCTTGATCTTATTCATCTAAAATCATATTCCTTGCTTAAAAATATTATACTCTACTCCTGAAAATCATGTCATTCCTTTTGATCAATTTTTGTGCGATAGGATCGTGAAAATTAAGCTCGCGTATGAACTTCTCTGGCCGCCAGAAGATCACGATGTAGACTTGTGAACTGTGTAAAGTGTGATGCTAACCAAACCATAACTGCTGGCATAGAATTATAGAAAAATTTCTCACATTCCATACTTTGCTTTAAAGTTTCCACTTATCACTCTGTTTTTGTACTCTGTGCAACTCGATAGCATTTAGTCATGCATTTTTTCATGAACATACAATTACCGTGTACCGTAAGTAAGTAGCTACGCCATACATTACGCTATAATTCACCGTTTGTTTCCTTTCAACTCACATTTTTCATGTGAAATGTTTTGTGATGCAGATGATGATGTAGTACTCTCATTGATGACGTGTTCTTCCTACGGGATGTTTTATAGCTCATGTCGTGTTCCTGCTCTCTGCATTATTCATAATCACATGTATGATGTGTAACGTGTTTAAAAACTCATCAAAGAATCTTAAACCCATATTGTCATTTTCACGTATTTTTAAGGGAATTTTCTTGCAATTTTATGATATAAAGAAGCTATACATATTTTTTTAAATGTCCGAGTTCAAATCATAATAATAGAGTAAATTCTATTAAGCCCTTTCTACACGCGACAAATGTAATGTGCAGTTTGCTTTACTGAAATTAGTATTCTGCAAAAGACAATTGAAGCTATAAATAGGTTAGGCATATCATTTTCTATTAGACATTTACTTCGATTAACTACATTGGCTG
>JAHZMX010003900.1:0-11350 GCA_027743895.1 Seira musarum
CAGTAATGTGACCCCATTCATGTGTCTGGATTCTTTTGTTGTAGGCGGTGCAATTGTAGAGACCATCGTCGCCTCTATTCACATCCGTTATTTTTAACGTCCCCACAGTGATCCCCGTGTCGTGGTCCTTCCTCACATCCACGAATATTCTGGGGTCGTATTGGTCCGGCCCCACTTCGAATGGTTGGAGGTGACTGTCCTTATGGAAGAGGATGTCGGGGGCTGGATCCCCTGAGGCTTTGCACATGATCTCCGCTGTGGCTGTCACCTGGGTCGTTATATTCTTGTACTCCTCCACCTTCGGTTTGGTGACGACGACCAACTGAGACTTCACTTGGACGAAGCCCGCAGTATTCCTGGCGGTGCAGACGTACTCACCGGCGTCCTCTCTTTTCACTCCGTCGATTTGTAAGGTGCCTTTGTACTTATCGACCGTGTGCCTCTCCAGAACGGAGAGGTCCTGACGCCGATGATTGACCCACTCATAAACGGGAGGGGGCTTCCCCTCAGCGCCACATTGGAGGAAAACTGATTCTGTTTCCACTCCCTCCACTTCCTCTGGTTGGGATGTGATGCGGGGGAGTTCGTGGACCTCAAGTTGGATATGGCGTTCTTCTGTGGTGCCCATGGAAATGACACGGACGCGACATGTGAAGACACCTTCGTCGAATTGGGTCACCCCGCGGATTACTACACCGTCTTTGTCCATGACGTAGTGGTCGGAGTTCATGATCATTCTGTGGTCTTTCTTCCAATCCACTTGGGGAGGGGGGTCCGCCTTTACTCGACATTTTACTTTGTAGTCTTCACCCTTCACTGCGTATTGCTGGACTGGGGCGTCTTCGAATGTGATTGGCACTGAAAAAATTTAAAATAAGTTAATTTTTTTCTAAGGTGCGTTCCAGAATTGTAAGGACAGCTTACCATAAGCACGTAACGTAAAATCCGTTTCTAATTGTTGACTATTGACATAAGTTGCTGTGCATTTATAAGTCCCCAAGTCCTCTTCTTGGACGGAGGTGAAGAGTAACGTTAAGTAGCCTGGCTGGTCCATCATAATCTCCACACGGGGATCCGTAGGCTCAATGACCCTTCCATCGGGCCACCACCATCGGAAGTCGGTCAGTCTTTCGGGAACATCTACATTTGCGTAGCATGTGAATAAAGCTGATTTGCCTAAGGCGCGTTGGTAAACCCGGTTCCGGGATGGAGGCACGATTGTCAAAGTATTCGGCGCTGTTGAGGCTAAAATGTCCGGATCGTGGCAGAGAACACCTGCGAAAGGAAAGAGATTTTCATGAAATGAAAATTGAATGTCACCTTCAACTCAATTTCACTCGTGCGAGTTTCTTTTGGCATTGGACCTAATGACTTCAAGGTAAAGAGGTGAAAGAGCGTTTACGATTGTGATAGTATTTTCGTGAAAAAGAAAACCCGCATAATTTAGTGAAAATAGGTACAATCTGAATTTAATCGGACAATCTGGTTTTGGTTTTGGGCACATGAAAAACTCATTTGCATTTTTTCACTTTTTGACCACAGCACAGCCACCAGTAGACCTTATTGTATTGTAATGCAATTGCATGAAAAACGAAACGACTTATTATTACATTATCTTCCGTGTCACGACTCATTTTGCGTCACGCGACAAAAAGAAAAAAAAAGAACTAGGAACATAGACGAAATCTTTAGCTTTCCCGCCCTTCAGACCTTGCGGCTTTAGCTTTCTTCATAATTTTTTAAGTGAAGGCTTTATATAACGGACATACCTTATTCACACGATTATAACGGACATACTTTATTTCCGTGATTATAACGGACATACCTTAATTCCATGATTATAACGGACATATCTTATGTCCGTGATTATAACGGACATGCCTTA
This sequence comes from Seira musarum, assembly GCA_027743895.1. Classification (NCBI taxonomy): domain Eukaryota; kingdom Metazoa; phylum Arthropoda; class Collembola; order Entomobryomorpha; family Entomobryidae; genus Seira; species Seira musarum. The sequence continues at coordinate 1,886 of JAHZMX010003900.1, forward strand.
ATTCCATGATTATAACGGACATGCCCTAATTCCATGATTATAACGGACATACCTTATTTCCGTGATTATAACGGACATACCTTATTTCCATGATTATAACGGATTTTTTTTTTAAATTCCAATGAAAATCCGTTATAAGTTGAGAATATGTCCACAATATTAAAATCCGTTATTTGGCCTAAAAAACGTTCATTTTTTAAGTCAATTCAGTTTCCGGTTTATACAAATGCCGTTATAGTTGGCTTAGACGTTAAAATTTATTTTTCTTTTCGCTTTGAATTGTAAACAAAAATGAAATGAAAATGTTTTTCCGTCCAATTCCGGTTTAAGTTTTGGTTGGAGAATAAGTCGGCGATGATTATGCTCATTACAACTCCATCAATAATAAAAATGCTCTTTAGAACGAACAAGAACGACCAAGTTTCTGGATTGAATGTAACTCTTGCTCCTGGAAAGGAACTGGACAAAAGAAAGACCAAAAACGAAGCAGTTTGTTGCTCTTGAATTTTTCAATAGGAACTCCAGTCCATGTCCATGTCCAGTTCTGTTCTGGAATGATACCAGAACCGGAGAGAAAAGAAGAAAGGAAAAGTTTTTCGTTTTCATTATCCTTTTGAAAAAAAAAAAGAAATCCAAATGTAAATCGTTTCTGCTGCATTGACATTACCATTACGTAATAATCAATAGCCATTTAAGCTGTTAGGCCAACCTAGGTTTTCCACTCCGACTTCACTGGAGAAAAAAAAATACGCAGGATTTTTTTTTTTTTGATGGGATGGGTGGGATGGATGTGTTGTGTCATGACTATGACATGAGTCATACAATCAAAAATTCAGCTCAGGTCTTCAGTCAAGTCTAAATCATTTCTATATTTTCTTATGCATATTCGTATTCTGGCAGAAACCGGACTGGACTGTACTGGATAGAAAATGCACCTGGAGTGGAATGGGATGGAGTAGTTATGGAGTAAAAAAGTAAAGTGACAGCGAGTAAACAGAGACAAAGTGTAAGTATGCGTTATGTCATGTCGTAAGTAACGGAACAAGCCGGACTTTGGCTTTCTTTGTCCTTCTCAAAATCAACGGCATTTACTTAAACGTTAAAATAAAGACATGAATGCAATCGAGGATAATTCAATACAGGCACCTAATTGTAAAAATTCCAAAACTTTTGTCAATCATTTTCGACGAAAAAAATGGACGGAAATTTCGCTAAATGAAGATTTGCTTTTACTTAAAAATTGCAGTAAAGTAATTGTGGTTCAAATAAATTTTTTTCCAACCCGGAAATGGAATTCTTGAAAAAGTGGGAATTTTTTTATCCCGGAGAATATTAAAAAACGCTATCGTGGGGCAATGTGACACGTTTCTGGGTTATCTGATTTGCTAATCCACGCTATTTTTAGGTATTAAATCATGAATCCCAACTTTTTATTATTTCCCAGGAATGTTGATTTCTCAAATGGAAAATTTCAAAGTAAATTTCTAATTTCAAAAAATGCAAAGGATAAACATTCATTCATTCCATTTAATTTTGTTGAGTTATGACTATAATGCCATAATTTTAATTAAAATATTTTTCAAACCGGAAATGGAATTCTTGAAAAAGTGGGAATTTTTTTATCCCAGAGAATATTCAAAAAACGCTATCGTGGGGCTATATGACACGTTTCTGGGTTATCTGATCTGCTGATCCATACTATTTTTGGGTATTAATCAAGAATCCCAACTTTTTATTTTTCCCAGGAATTTTGATTTTTCAAATGGAAAATTTCAAAGTACATTTTTATTTTTCAAAAAATGCAAAGGATAAACATTCATTCATTCCATTTAATTTTGTTGAGTTATGACTATAATGCCATAATTTTAATTATAATACATTCCGAAAAAGTTTAAGTTGAGTGAAATCATGTAAAATTATGGTAAATGTAATCCATATAAACCGTTCTGAAAAAATGGACAAAAGCTTTTACATAAAAAAAACTTCCATGAACTTTCACGACTTAATACGGCTTAAACAACAAAAAAGGTTGCGTGATTATGACATAAAAATAAACGCACAAAATAATGGAAGAAAACACCTTTTAAAAAAATTAAGCCATGAGTAAAAAATGGAAAATATGTAAAAAAAAGAAGGGAAATGAAGGGGAGAAAGAAAGAGCAATAATGTATACGGTGGCTGAAACACAAATATAAATATTATTATCCCGTCGTTTTTTAAGTGGAAATGCTTTTACTGGAATTTTCTCGCCTCCACTGCATGTCATACTGGAAACTGTATTAGTTGGTGAGAAGAGAAGTAAGAGGGGTAAGAAAACACAGCATGAATTGAATTAACATTCACGTACGTAAGAAATGAAATTAGAGGATTAATGAATTAAAAACAGCTTGGACTGGAGACAGTTTTATTGTTCTAAGGACGATAATAGCCATGATTAAATCTAAATCGAGTTGGAATTTCACTCTTCATCTATTTTATAGGGAAGACAGTAAGAAAAAAATTGATGTTATGATTCAAATCATGCGTAGCTGCAAAAAAAAGTTTAATAAATAATTTATGGAATTGGAATTTTCTGTTTTCCATGTCATCTTTACGCTAATTTGTTCCTAGTTTTTATGCGTAATTAATTAAGTACTTTTTTCAAATCTTTAAATACAGTTGAGTCATCAAATTATTTGTATTCGAAATATGGACAGACAGACAGACATATAAATATATATTGCTGCAAACTCTGTTTAGAACGGAGCATAATAATTACGGAAGCATTACATTAATTAAAATAACGCTCTTTTCTTTTCTTTTTGTTTTCATTTATAAATGCAATTAAAATCCATTTAAAAACTTTTTCCCCAGAATTAATCATGGATAATGATGGAATTGACGCAGATTTTTCTTCTAATATTCACTTCAGCCATTTTCCTGGAAAAAAGTGTCCCAACTTAAAAATAGAAATGAAATGCGTCATTTACTCAATTTAAAGTTGATTTATGACATTAAATACCTTTCAAACTGGAAGAAATGGGGAAACACTTAACCGTCAACGTTACTTTAGCACAGCCTGTTAAAGACATTCTAAAATAGTTTTCCTTTTTTAGGAATTTACGTAATTAAAAATCTCCTACTTAAGTGTAATTAAAAACTATCAAATCGAGCAAAAAATCAGGGAGTAAAAATAAAAAAGAAGCTAAACAAAAGCTGTTTGAAATAAGTTATACGTACGCAGCTGAATATGACTTTAAAAAACTGGAATATTTTTTTTACCAATAATTGCAACAAACAGATAATTTTTTTGATGGTCCAACTTAAATTATATTCATTAAGGAGGCTGAGAGACAGAGACAGACACGACAAAAACGCACTAACTATTTTTTTTATTTCATTTACGTGAATACCAGTTAATTTGGTAAAGAGGAAAAAGGATAACATTTTTAGTCTTGACTTGATGCATATGTAACACTGCTGCACTCATTCGAAATATTCGAAGTTACGGATGCATGCACTATCAAGATCAACAAAACTCTTGAACGGATATGATGCGATACGATTCAACCCATTTCCCACTCAATCTATTTTATAGTCGTTTTACAGCCAAAACCAGACAACCAAAGCCACCACACCAGAAAGTAAAGTCACGAGCCAAATCCGTGAGTAAATTAGGTTTGAAAATCTGCAGAAAATTTTCAAAATAACCAACCGTAAAATTTATTGAAGGGATACCTATTCCGAACACATTTTATCAAATTGGTCAATTTATTTCAGCGTTGGATCTGCTCCTTTTCGTGAAGCATGGCGGGTTTAAATAATTATGGCAATGATTTTTTATAATCAATTAGTTTGTCAAAATACATTTGAAAACACTTAATAGAATTGGGCGAATACCAAAATTCAATTTAATTCACAAGAAAATTAGCTCACCTCCAAAAACACAAGCCAATCCAATCAAAACTATCATAATCTTCGTCCTCATCCTGGAAAAATTATCCATTTTCCAGAACCCACTATTTCTTTGTTCCATCTTTAAACAAGGTCACGTGTCACACCACATCAAAATCCACTAAAGTTTCATAAAATTCCTTCACATTTTTGCAACTTTTTAATATCTCAAATTCTATCGCTTTTTTTAAACTAAACCCGTGTTACCTCATTATTAACACAAGCACTGTAATACACATGTCACCACATCACATACAAAAGTATTTAACGTCAGAAACGCCCTCAAAGTCAATACTAGAATCTTACATGACATTAGTCAGAAAGTAAACCAAATATTGAGAATTTTTTGCAATCTTCCACTTTCTCAAAGGGGAAGTCTGTATTTGTTCAGCTTCTTATTTCCTTTCACTTAAAAAAATTGCCGGTTTGACTTTGACGTTTTTTCCTCCCACAGAAAAGTAAGTACATATTCAACAATTTCGCAATTGACAATTTTCACAATTCCTCTCAGTCCCAGAAAAATTCCTCCACTTCTACTCAACTCATGTCATGAACGTTGTCATTGTCATTGTACCAGCGAAATCCCAAAAGGATTTTTTTTATTTCTTCTTCTTCCACGAAACCCGAGACATGAACATCAACAAAGAGATCCCATAAGCCACAGCCAAACTCTTTTGCGATTGCAATTGTGCAAGAAGTCCTAAACAATTTTTTTCTCCTTCTGTCAATTCAATGGTCTGCTCTGGTAGTGGTTCTGGTCCTTATTTTATTTTACGAGCACAAGCAAAAAAATTTCTTTTCAGTTTTAATTTTTAACGTTGACATTCCTTCACTTTTTTTATGTCATGCTTTCTTTCATGAGCTTTTATATAGCAAAATCCATAAAAGTAACTTTAAAACGCAAACAATTCAGCATATTTCTTCCTACTGCAATTCTAATTGTAAATTGCTCTTGTAATAAAAAACTTTATTTGAATAGCAGAACTGGGCCCAACAAAAAGTTTCAACTTGGACTGGGACTCCCCAATTCTCTTCGGCTTTCGCTTAAACTTTAAAAAAAATTCTTTTTGCAAACTTCATAAAAAACTATTTAAAATTTTGCACTATCAGCATCTGCAACATTTATTTTCTTCCTTTTTTGGCCGAAACAAAGTAAAAACTAAACTGAACACAATTTTTTTTCAAACTGTTCCCTTCCCAAAAATTTTTCTGAAGCCAAAAAATTCCTTTACATTTTATATTGACTTTGGCTTCAGTTCGTCTACTTAGGTCTTTAGGTTTATGCATGTACAGGAATTTTTAAAACTCTTAATTCTTCAAAATTAATTCTAAAAAAAATCTCTTCTTCACTTCAGAAATTCCGTAAAAAAGAATTTGTGCATCACTTCACTTCACCTTTTTTTGCATTTTTTTACAAATAATTTTTTTGAGCTGTCAGTTCAGTAGGGAACATGCGTATTGTTATATTTTTTTTATCCCGATGGATATATCAGTAGGGATGAGCACATTGACCTTCTTGTTGAGATTTGTGATGATGATGAGAACTGAAAAACGCTGCTCAATATTTTTTCAGCGAGCGAAGAGCTTAAGCGTACAAGCGTATAGGTATTTTCACTGGCCTGGTATTTTAAACACAAAACGAGCTGATGTGCATGAAGTCAAGGCAGAATGAAGACTGACTTTTTTCAAATACAATTTAAGTTCGACTCTGCGTTTATCCATTAGCATGGATATAGCTGACGAAGGGTATGGACGAACGGACTCTTATGAAATGAGAAACCCGTTGACGACTGCAACTGACGAGAGCTAACAATGAGTAGACGTGGACGTAGACGTAATCGTAGTCCATTTTTCTTTTTCTTTTCCCCTTCTCGTTTTTTATATTTCTTTGCATTTGATAAAGGAAGAAGAAGTTCGTTTTTTATTTTAACCATTTCCCTGGCATATAGATAACATCAAAGTATATTCATATGCCCATGAAATAAAAAGCAACTAAGTTTGTGGTAGAGGAACGCTCATGAGCTTGAAGAGGCTCCGGTTAGCAGCAGCGGCTCTAGCACTTGAGCCATTAAATGTGTGGGCTCCCCTTCCACTTCTTCTTTATGCCTATTCGAAATACCTGTTGTTTGCTTTTATGATAAAAAACATTCTTACCTGCCTTCCCTTCCCACCTGGTCTGCTTTATTCTTTTACTTTTGATGATGATCATCGTTATGATCGGTTTCAGGATTTTTATTTCAGGTTTGGCTATGATGGCAATGGTGCCATGTGTATGCCTCATGCAAGTAAATGTATTCATCTCTTTAATTTTTTTTGTGATTTTAGTCGTTTTTTGAATAGGAGCATCATGCATCATGGATGGAAAAAAGCATTGAATTTTGAATTCAAGTCAAAAACCTGAACTGAATTAAAATACCTACAAACACAATTTTGATCGTATTTTATGCTTGAAACATGCATCGATCATGCCATCATTCTTACTTGCGTGTCTTCGAATGATGTCAGTTTAGTTCAGTTCAATTGCCTGAGGGTGAGAGCTAAAAACGACAAAAAAAGTAAAAATGGGATGTGATGGGTTGACTGTTGACTTCATTGTGGAATTTAAGTTCATGGAATGGAATTCTTTTGCATATGAATTAGTAGGAAAAGGTGAGATCTCATCACATCACGATAGAAAAAAAAGTGTTACATTTTGATCTAATTTTTTCTGCTATTGTTTAGTGTCCCATGAAAATGACTTTCATGATCATGATGGATAGATAATATCCGGAGAATTTAGAAAAGCTATGGCCATCGTGAAAATACCAGGTGGTTATGGTTTTGTTTTGTTGTACTGATGAAATCTTTGCTCATTCCTGTTGAATTTATGCGTTTCACTTCCTCAAACAAAAAAAGCTGTTAAGGCAACGATAGTGACGTAGCTTAAAAAGGGTTGGAGATGAGAGAGTATAACCAGGATTCAGTTTTAGCGTCTGCTGATTCAAAAGGTATATGTTCCATTGCAATGGTCTTATGCCGCTGACCGTTAAAAAATTTCCAAATTCTAATGACTCTATATTTTGTTTAGTTTTTATGGATCTTCAAATAAGCTGTCAAAAACCATATGATCCACTGAAAAAAAGTTTCAACCGTTGACTCTGCCGTTAATTGTTGACCTAATATTCTGAGAAGAAATACCTAGGCTTCGTCCTAAGTACGCAAGGAACCGCCGTTCTAAATTTGTGGTCAATCTGTGACCTCGTTAGAGAGTTACCGATCCGACAGACGGTCAAATAAATCACAATCCTTGATTAAATTCGCTCAGCTGCGTAATAAAGCTTTTTAGGTGTCAAAAATATAGTGAAAGCTAGGGAAATAATTATCCTTTAAGGAACTGTTGGAATTTATCTACAAATGGAACAATTTTTAAGCTTTCAATTACTAAGACATGCCCATTGGACTGGTTTGAAATAAACACTGGTGCACGTAATGGGTGTTCGTAGAAAGTTTTCGAAAACAATATTCGTCAAAAAAAACTTCATTATTTTATTTATTGCGGTGTTATTGATACCAAAATTTTATATTCTTATGAAAGTACAGAAAACGAAAAGAAGAGCACTTTGGCTAATCGTATTTGTAGGGCCATTAATATTATTTGGTAAGTTTGTTTGTAATTGTGGAAATAAAAACAGTTAAGGACTAAAAAATATCTAATTTAGTATCAGTTCATATATTCCTTTGCAGTGAAGTGTGGATTAAGGGACACCTGTCCACATCCACACCATCGTCGTCAGGCTCATTAGCCTATTATGGTAATTACTTTAGCTTTTTCTGTCCAGCCTCTTGAGACTGGAAACTTTGTTAAGTTAGGTATAGTGTACATATGCATGATATACTTTATATTTTCTTTGGTGATATTTGATGAATGCCATGAATGAAAAAATATTAGATTTTTTACGGAGGCAAGGGCATTCCCTATTAAGCCTTCGCCACGTATGTTACAAGCAGAGAGTGAATAAAAAATATAGCAGTGAGAGTAGCGAATAATAATTCCCAAGTGTCGTGACTTGTCATTTTATTTATAATACGGCCTGGCACGCTTCATAACGGTCTTATCGTAGCATTTTCGAATTCGTCAGTGGTGACTCTACTTTTTCCTCATCCAGTCTCCTTTCCTGGACCCTCTCCTGTAGGAAGTTCGATTGTGAAGTCCGTTGGATACACGAATAAGGTAACAAGTAACCACATAATATAACCATCCTTAATCTCAGGGGGGCATGATCGTAAGGTTGGTCATATCACCCACATCCTAAATTACCCGCATCCCCCTGCACCTTTCTCTCTAAATATCTTTAGGAGCAGACGGGCCTATTTTCAGGTGCAGGCTTACATCCAGATCCAGGTTTACATGTAGGTCTAGTAGCTCCAGGTTTACCTGGTATAGATGGTCCTACACTGTAACAATCTGAAGACATAGCTATATAGGCGCCATAAAATAGTCTGTCGTTGTCGTATTCAAGTCCAAGCCCAATTCCATAGGATGAATCTAAAGGGTCTAATGTTTCTTGAGTTGGTTGGGGCGAAGTGAGTCCATTTGGAGGTGACGGGGTTTCGTTTGTTTTGTTGAAATCAGCCTCAGAATCTCCAACAACCGTGTCGAACTCACTCTCTTGATAAGCAAAAATCAATATTTCCGTTTCCTTTTTAATTCTTTTAATATAACGCTATTTAATAATTACTGATACGAAAAATTTGTAACGCTTTACTTTTACTATCCTCTATATCGTGCGGCGTTTTTTCTGTGCCGGTAACATTTACTGATTGATAACCATTCCAATTGCTTCGCTCTGTTGGCGTGTCTGTAAAGTCTGAGGATTTAAAAATTGCGTTTAACAATTTCAAAATCTTACATATTTGTTTTCTTAAATCAAACCCATACGTTCTAAACCTGGATCTGCAGTAGAAACATTCGGCAAAGGTGATGTGTAAACCGCCACGACCTGATCCTAATTGTGATTCTAAATTTACGTACGCAAATGGTAATATAAACCACAACAAACTTCAGAAAAATCATTTTAATTTCTTGGAACTTTTTCAAACAAAGGAAATTAAAAGTGCAGATTTCTTATGTAATTTTAATGCGCTAAAGGTTTTTATTTATACCTTTTTAAGTCGGTCAGGCAAGTCAATCTCGATCATTTGTGATTGTTCCGGGTTTAAGAATTTCTATTTGATGTCAAATTATTTTGAGATCATTTGAAGAAATAATTGCTCCTGACATATCAATATATTGACATTTAAAAGGATGGTAGGTAATAACTAGAGGGCGGATTTTATGACTTTCTCATGTTTTACATGCTTTAAGAAGAGAGTCAGAGCTTTTGTTTGTAAACGTTTCGTAAAAATTCGATTATTTTAAGACCCATTTTAAAAGTCATATTTCTCATATTTTGAGTTTTTAGGTAATATTTGATTTTGAAACATCATATTCTCATATTTTAGCTAAAATCTGCAAGTACTCTTAGTTTACTCAAAGAAACTGGAAACTTTTTT
>JAHZMX010003901.1:0-10495 GCA_027743895.1 Seira musarum
TCAGAAGCCAATGACTTTGCCAACTACCTTTTATACTATAATTCAATGAATTTGAAGCTGCTTTGGTGAAGTCTAGTCAAAGCGTGAATTTTAGAAATGATGAATGGGAAAGTGTGTTTTATGCTGTGATAATGATGCAATATGAATTTGTGAGGTTTGAAACCCCGTGGGCAGCTGTGTGACCGTGACGGCTGTTTCCTTCCGTTTTGCTTTCTTAAAGTTAAGAGGAAACTGTACAGTTGGTTTGATATTTTGTGAAGGTTTTAAGAAAAGGTCGTTTATATTTTATTGCTAACTTGAAAATTAATTCATGGGACAATTCAAGTCAAATGTTTTACCAATTGTACTTCTCATTTCCAAAAAAAAAATGTTCTAACCTGATAGTTGAAAAGGCCAGCTTTTGTTGAGTGATCAAAAACGTAAAAGAATCCGCGATTTACAAGTGATGATTCAGCAGCAGCCATCAAAGGAGCCAAACTGAGGCAGTCTGTGACGGCACTCACAGTCAGGTTACGGATCGTAACGGGATGTTGGACAGAGCTGTGAATCAGGAAAATTAATTAATTTCAATGGGAGTAATAACTATCAGTGCACTTATTCCTGTTTAGTGGCAGTGGCATTAAAGTATGTAATTCAAATGTGGTCAAAGTCAAAAGCCAAAGACTACAGACTAAAAATAATACAAACACACTTGGATGGAATTAGAGATGAGATGAAATGTTCTACGCATTTTGATTAAAAATTGTATTACATCTCATCATCCTCACTCAAGTGTAAAAATTCTTCGAGTTTAATCTTCAAAGCTGAAGGGAAAATGTTTCATACTACAATTTCATTCGCATGATGTGTATTTTTCCTTATTATTATATTTTCCTCCAAATTACATTCGTTAGCATATGAATGCTTTCATCCAAGAGAAAGTTACATGCTTCCCAAAAGCAGAGTTTGCTCTGTGGTCGAATCCATGTCAGAAGAGTGGTTTTTATCACTCTTCTGTAGACAGAGAGAAAAGAGTAGTGTAGAAAAATCTGTGTAATTTTCAGCTCAGAAGATAAATCGCCCTTTGTCACAGATTTTCATAATTTTAATCTTACTCTATAGCTACAGAGCAAATAAGGAGGAAACTCGAGGTAATTCATGCAAAATGGTGTTGCGTGTTTCGTTTCCCTTGTGATAAGCATAAGAATGTATGGTAACGCTCGAGCTCGTTTAAGAAAACGACTTTTGGTTTGTACTAGTTATACATTTTTATCTCTGCAAAAGCTAAGACAAGATTGGTCTTGGCATGTGTGAAATAAAAGATTTAAAGAAAAACGTGACTTGTAACATTTCCACAACCTTTATAGTATTCATATTTATCTATACCTATGTGTACATAGGTATGTAATAACCCTGTTGAAATTCGTTCATTCATTTTGTTGAGTGTCATGCTTCCTTTTGTATGTTTGTTTCATCATGATGAGCTGAAAGCCAAAGTGCTTATCTATTTTTACACTTTCTTATGAAAACGAGATAAATAAATCAAATTTCATGTGCACAATGAGTGAAAAGCGAAAACGAATAAAAATTGTATTTCTTCTCAATATATGGCAATTTATACATAAGCGATTTGCATTTATGAAAACGGTGAAGTCGTTCGAATTGTCTTTATGGGAAATTTTGCATTTTCCAAATTAACCGAAATACCTACTTCCGGAACAAGTTTATTCTATGGAATCGTTAGGCTTTACTTGAGTCTGTAAGGATTTTCAGTTATGCAGACTTGAGAAATGAATATTTGTAAAAGTTTTCAACTGATTAAAATACTATGCAAATTGCACAGTTAATCATAAATAGCTTAAGTATTCCATAAATATATGTGATGCTTTAGATGAATGCAAACCCCACAATCCATTCATAAATAACGATTCCCTGTTGGATTAATAAAATTACATTGGCTTTCAAGTCACTTTTATCTATGGTATCTTGTTAACGTCAGGGCAAAAACTGGGAATTAGAAATCTGGCAGTTTTTTGCAAATCCTTTCTAGACATTCGACTTATTCTATATTTCGTTTCAAGGGAAAGAAAGAGAGATCGGACTGCGTTAACCAAAATGGAGTATCACGTCAAGCTTACGGGCACAGAGGCATTCATATGCAAAGCAGTCGGACTCGATGATGTCCATTTTTGTAACAAACAGAAGAAAACCGAGACAAGTTTTAGTTCTACTGCCAGAATTCACTTGGGGAAAGTGTGAAGAATTGACTTGAGCTTCTTTTCTAAAAATCTAACCGCACTTTTCCTACACCCAATGACACGGAGAAATCAAGAAAAAGCAGAGAAGTAGGTGAAAGTTCTTACTTATCCCAGTCCGTATATTCGTTGGAAATTAAGTGGAAATTTTCATTTTGGTGATATCTAAGCGAATTTCGAACAAGAGTGCGAAAAATTGCATCCCTTCTACTTTGCTCAAAGCCAAATTCCAGGTCCGCCTATAGAAAAAAAATATTATTTTAGAAATTCATTATCAAAAAAATTATTCACGCACATTTTAAGTTCATTGCTACCTGACTGAACGAAGGCATTCTCTCAGACGAAGAAAGACCAAAAAGAAGATCGTACTTTTTGGGTAAGTCGCGCTTTCCCATTTGGGAATCCGATTTAACCTGGTCATTTCAGAAGAGTAAAGAAGGAAATATCGTTTGTTATTGTTAATTGACATTTTGAATTGAAGACGTGCCGCTGTGATCGACAAAGTTTGATTATCTGTCACCCATGTATATTTTTCCCGAAAAGCGTAAAGTAGACCACAGCGTCATGTCAGAGTATCATTTCATTAATCATTTATTGCCATTGTAGCCGGAAAAAGCAATCAACGATAAATTTGGACAAGAATGTAAGCCGGAGGGAAAATGACAAAAAGAGAAAGTAGCATTTGGTTTCGACATAAAAATACTTTTCCAAACATAACATACTCTACTTCACTGTTCAATCAATTTTTCTTGTCCACTGTCACGAGAAAAACAAACGACCGGAAATCTGAGAAAGTGAAAGTGTGTTATGACAAGTGTAGCCAAGCCAGAAGAGAGAGGTGTCATGTAACAAAAAAAAATTGTTTGTCAACAACAGATCGAATAAAAAAAAATAAAATTGGATAATCATATTTCAGGGGAACTCCTCCCTCTTCGACAAGAAAAAGTCTTTTGTTTGAATGGCATGCTCATCATTAAATTTCGTGTGTCCCTTCCTTGTCCATGTCCAGCTCTTTTTGAAATGATAAATTATTGTATATAATTGATTGAGTAACATACGTGATAGACGGGTTTGGAGGAAGCGTAGCTAACTCTAAAATTGGGTTTGATCACAACACCATCGATGCTTGGCCCAAAGTCTACACCGAATTTAGGCGGGCTAAATTTAGAAAAGTCTGTGAACGGCTTGTTTTTCAAACACTCAAAAATGGGATCCGAAGCGTGGGACGATGCTGATGATTTCCCATGTGAACTATCCCTAGTGACTTGAGAAATTGGTGGTGGAGCCAAGTGAACGTGAGTTATGTTCGAGTAAGAAGGATTCGCACTAGAGGCGTTTGATAAGTTGACGGGTGACGAGGAACTCGGAGATGAGCAATTTAATGATTGAGCTAGAGCGGCTGCTGCTGCCCTTGGATCTGATACGAGAGCCCAAGGGGCGTACGAAGAGCCTGCGATAAGGATGGATCGATGGAATAAGCCTGAAAGGAATAAAGCCTTTCAACGATTAGACTTTGTTCAAATGAAAATGAAAGAGAAATTTTGTTAAAAAATTTTACCCGGAGCGACTGTTGGAGAGGACATGAGAAAATGAACGCAAGCTGCTCCTGCCTCATAACCCATGAGCGTGATATTTTCTGGATCACCCCCAAAATTCCAGATATTTTCCTAAGGTTAAATTTGCAAAAAAAATACATAAAGCATATGAAATTCGATTCATCGCGTAATTTCCTTGATATTTATTTCACACACCTTGATCCAATTAGCTAACCAGACAGAGGAGAAATGAAGGAAATGGATGGAAACACATTTATTGTAAAGTGAAGCTATGACACGTCATTAAAACATCGTTTCATACAAACCTAGCACAGATAGTCGATAGTTAACGGTTACGAACACACAATCCGCATATGCGGCGAAAACACGTTCCATCCACGAGATTACTACTGCCCCAGGCAAACGAACCACCGTGGATAAAGACCACAACCGGACGAACCTTTGGTTCTGGACCTGCAAAGTTTCAAAATGGGGTTGGTAGAATGGATTAAGTAGCTTTATTACTGCCACTTTTCCAAACTTGCTCTATTTTATAAAGAGCGCTTCAAAAGCCCTTGTTGGACACGTATAGCCACTTCAAAGGAGTTATGTATCCTACTTATTTACTGTCATGACATTCTACCTACTTTAATGCTTGCAAAAATTATGTTGCAAATCTTAGATTTTGCTTGTTAAGCTTAACTTTTCAAGCGAGCATTTTGTATGAGTTTTACTATAAATATTAAAACAATGCATTACTCAAACCCTTCTAACGAAAATATTTATTGGAGTGCCATGTTTGCAAAAATTATTACCGAGGTAAAAGTTAACAATTTAAAATTCACTAGAAAAAGGAAAAATATTTAAATTGAGTTACGACGAAATTTCCTTCTACCTTTCCACAATTTAATATTTACCTTAAGTTAAGTAGCAGTTTGTGTTCATTTAAAAGTTTAACATAAATGTGAACAAAAGCACGTTTCAAACTCAAACATTTCCTATGTGACCTCAGGATGGCTATAAAGTTTTGGATTGGTCCATCATTGCATGACAGTTATTTTTCGTTTCCAAGAGTTTGAAAATATTCATTCCGTACGTCATATTTCGTCAGCTAATATTTATTCACGAGTAAAATGGAAACTATTGAGTTAAATGAACCGTTTCCAAGTTTAAAAAACTTGGAAACTTTTTAGTTTTCATTTTCCAAACGCTAATCTATTTAATTTAATATAAAAACGGTGACATAGTAACTTGGTCTCAAGCAATAGCTTCTCTTCACGGTCAAGCGAATGCGAATCATGATGCAAATAATTTACGGTTCAATGTGCATGTATTTTGGAAGAAAGGAGGAATTACAGTGTCCGATGTCGTTATGTATCCAGGTATTCACTTAGGTGCCATTTTGTGCATGTTTGATGCATTTCAGAGTTCAGACGCGGTACAAAGTAACATGACATGTACAGGTAATAAAAGGCTCACAAGATATGATTCCTGAGCAAACTTCTTTTAATAAATCGAAAAGATTTTACTAATGCAGAAAAAATGACGATTACGCTTACTGTTATTAGACAACTTAGGATACTCTTTTTGGAACCATGTTTTGCTCAAAATATAAACCTCCTTGCTCAGAATTGTGCCACAAGTATTTTTGTGGTTGAATTCAATGTGAATACATAATTAAGTGACTTTCTTTTTGTAGTTTTGCTGAATGACTCAAGCTTGGTTCATCGGTTGTTTTCTCAAAGATATCTGGCCATGCATGGTCCCTACACATATGCTCACAATTTCCTTAGGGCGTTCCTATTAAAATCATAGATTATAAAAATCTTGAAGAATATTCTAATAGCGCCAACCTGCCTATCTATAAAATGAGTGCGCCCTAGGGACCAACGCCAGATTGCAATGTTTTCTTCACAAGAAAACTGCAAGTTAACCATTAGGTCATGTTGCTCATTTTAGATTTTTATCACCACTTTTCCTTGCGTATCCTGTTTGCGTGAAACTACTGAAGTAACAAATATGAGACCATCCATTTTTGGTTTGCATCGAGGTGAACTCAGGTAGGTACAGCAAACATTTCTAACGTGATCATCATCATTATATTTCATCCACCCACTAAACTCCTTCCTAATCACATAGATGCACAATTTATATTTTGGGTAATCATTATCTTGAATACAATTATGCGAGAATACATACTAACTTACTATAGGAAAGTCAAAATTTTGCCTTTTTGTACTTCCACATCTTTTTCAGCATATTATGCGCACACAATTAATGAACAAAGAAAGCTAAATAATGAGAAAATACGAAATGATGGGGAAGCATGAAACTTGCAAATTATAAGCTCTTTCATCTTGAACAGAGTGCCTAATAAAGTTACAAAAGTCAACATGCAACAAAACCTCCAATGCAAAAAGGTCTATCATTATTATCGGCTCTATAAATAACTTGTTCAATTCTGCAAAAGGATTTTATTATCCGTCAATATATCAACGTTCATTTATTTGATCTATAGTAATAACAATGTATTAGGTTCATCTATCCAATAGCAGTGATCAAATTAACTAGGCAGTCTCATAGGCGTAGTAATTTTCCACTAATGATTGCTTGGATCATGACTTTGTAAACAAAATCCCACTAATGGCTGCCTTGAGTGGAGTATACGTGGGAATCTTGTTTTCAGCAAATATTAAACAGTAATTGACAATAGAGAAAGCTTATGATTTTTATGATCCAAAAGATCCAAGCAAAGTCACGTTGTATTTAAGCAAACAAGATAATTACCAAGAAACTTACCGATTGCAGCATATATGCTTAAATGTAGACAGTCTTCAGATTGATTTCGGAGGTAGGGCTGTACGTGACGCAAATACTCGAAATAACCTCGCGGCATCTCTTTCAAAGCCGCTGTCTCATTACTGACGTCAGGCATCATCTAAATATAGCAAATATACCGTCATCATAACAGCTTAAGGTGGTCTCTTGTAATAACAACAAAAAAAGCCTGGCGTATTGAAAGAAGCGAAACATTATCTTTTCATTTAAGATTTCTGGAGCATGAGCTGTCTCTACGTAAACAAGAAAATCATTTTTCTTTTCAAAAGCCTCATTCTGATTTGAAATGAGAAAAGAAATGTATCTTACTCAATTTAAACGACGACGAAATGAGCAAGGAAAGGAGAAATGAGCTTCTTTTACAAAAAAAGGAACTTAAAATAAAGGGAAAGAAAGAAACGTAAGTAATTTATTTACCTGAGGACAGACAAATCCTGGCTTTGTGGCTTGCCGAACCCCTTTCCATGGATTCGGAGTTTGTGTTGGACCAAATCGATGTGATTTAATGGGTGGTGAAGCAAATGGGATACCTTGAAACACCTACAAAAACAACAACAAAGCTTTGTACAATTTGCTTTCACTTTTTGAGCATAAAAATAAAGTCTGTTGATAAACATTTTGCTTTACCCATGTCTGGATTGTCAGCAACTTCTCAAGTGTAATGTTTTTTAATTAAATTGGAATTACTTGCTACCTAAATACACCTACGCCACCCGAGTGGTATTTGTTGCTTTTTGTTCACTACCAAATGCGAGACAGGTTAAAGTAAGTTAAGTTCTTTGTCTTTGTTCTGAATCGTTTTCGATTTGAGGTAAAAGTTTTCAATCGAAAAAGTATGGTTGCAAATTTAATAAAAGATCCCTTTTATGATTTGTGCCCACTGCCCACGCATAAAAGGAAATGCTCTATTTTTCTCGATAATTCAATCGTAAAAGGAGACTCTTTCAGTCTATAAATAGTCACCATATCGATAACATATATGTATCTGTTTACATACTTCTTGTGCGGTATGCAGTTCTGATTTATGTCTGGTTTTGACAGACACAATTTCTGTCCTTCTGTTTCAAAAATGAAACAAAAGACGTCATTTTCTCTTCCATCGACAGATTTTTAACCTATTTTCAGCTCAGAATTCACAAACCACAAAAGGCTTCTTTTGAAAAAAAAATATTAAATTAAGTGTGATGAAGATGAAATATAGGATTCCAAAAAAATCATTTCATGATAAAATCAGTGACTTTTTAATTTGAAATTGAGACTCCATATGCTATCAATTTTAACGTTGAAATCTGCTTTAATTTTAGTACTCCCAATAAATTTTTAAACGTTAAAAAAATTGAAAACATCTTACCTCAACAATTTTGTTTCTAATGGAGTTATCACCACTGTTGCTTTCACCACCGTTACCACTTCTTTGTTGTTGTTGCTGCTCATCTTGATTTTGATTTTGCTGTCTTGCAAAAACAGTAACGCTTAAACCCTGTACTTTTCCATACTTCGTTTGAATAATTCGCGATCTCGTTGGTTCATTATTCGAATTTTGCTGAGACGCATGAGAATCAGTCCCACCATTTGCCTGGCTAGATCCGGCAAACCCATCAATGAAAACTGGCGCGCTACCATCATCCTGATTATTTCTTATCTTAAGGATGCCACTACTAACGTGACTTCCTGAAATATACTCATCATCTTGCGTTCCATGGAGAGGAAGCGGATGTGGGAGGAAGTGCATGGTGGTCGTGCTCTCCGAAATCGTGCTTTCATTCACAGTTTCACAACTGATGCAAATAATACTCAGGAGCAATATCAATTGCTTCATGGCGAAGCACTCTCCAACAAGGAGACCAGTAATTTATTTCAACAATTTCTTTGCAACGTTACATTATCGGTCGTTGTACTTTTTCTCCACTTGCACAAAACAAGTTAATTAATGTTTAGGTGCTCTCATCTTGAATAAAATTTTTTTTCTCCTTTATTGAGCAATTCATATTCATGTTTGGAAAGTTGCCCGTTTCTCATTATTACAACGGAAGAAATTAAGCGAAATGGAAACATTAATTTTGTTAAGGTAAATAATTTTTCATGAGTTCTTGTTTACAACCTTGTTTCTTTACATCGTTACAATTACAGTAAGACTTGATGTTTGTTCCTTCAGTAATTTTGTTTACTTCACTTGTTTATTTTAGCAATTTTTTTTCTCCTCGTTCATTCCCATTTTTCGTAATTAGTGAGACGGTAATAGGCAATTGAAGTATTTTTAAAGGAACGTTTTGTTGACGTAAATGTAGGAAAATATTACTCAGTTAACGCTTAAAAAATGGCTCATTCTTTTGGCACAATGAAGTGGGTAGTAAATGTTGACACAATTTTTTTTACGTTTTTATATGAAGTGATGGTAGTACACACAAAGTCGTGGTATTTCTGTAGAAAGCACGAAATACAAACACTTTTTAGGGATTTGTGTAGCCAAAAATGATGATCTTGACAAAAAAGTAGTTAAATGTATATTTTCCTCTTATTTCACTGGCAACGGCAACTACTCTCGGGAAAAAATTCTCACCATTTGGCACATCACATCACACGAAAACGAAAGACGAGTGTTCGTAGAACGCAGTGGAACTTTGTAAAATAAAACACCACTTGACTTTTTTTCTTTCTCCCGGCGTGTTCGTAGGTTGTTCGTGCTACAAAAAAAAATATCCAGAATGCATGGGAAAAAAGTCTGGCTTTATGTGGGTAAGTATACTCTGAAGGTACAATGACACCTACAACTTCTATGAAGGCTCTCAACTGATGTGTATGCGCATGTCTGTCTGAGGTACTTTCACTTCCACTTGGATCTGATGAAACCTGCAAATGAAAGTAAAAAAATATACATTCAACATTTTTTTTACATTTCATCTTTCTACTGTAGTAATAATAATGGGGAAAAATAAAGTGAGGAAACAAGATTTTCACACATCAGGTGATTCTCCCATTTTAAAAATCGATTGGAGAAAGTACCTCCTTAGTTTCAAGTATAATCATAAATAAATAGCTACATTGTTCATGCCAATAAGGTTGAAACGTTATTGCGTTTGCGGCAGAATTTCTTCCGCTATATATTTCAATGAATGAAAAAGTTTTTCTTGGAAGGAAAGCTTGAAGGAATATCTCAGAGGAATTCTGCAATTTTATTTTAGAAAATGTAGTTTCTGGCCTCTTTTTTCACGCTAATTAGTAAAGTTCAGAAATTTGAAAGAATTTTTATGTTAAAATTATCAAACGTAAATAAAAACAATATACCATGTCATTTACAAAAATTTTGAGAAAATTTGGATGGCTTTTATAAAATTTTGCAGCGATGTCAAACTTGACTATTAAAAACACCAATTTAAGTGTTCGCAAAATTTATGCTATAATTGCATTAGAAGATGTTAACAGATTCAATTCAAGCGTTATAATGTCGAAAATTATTGCATCGTAACAGATAAATAATGGATTTCGGAATCGTAATCCGCGTAAAATTTTCACCTAGAAGCAATATTTATGTTTTACTCTGGGTTGCAAGCTCCTCTAAAACCGTTCCTCCTTTGGTGAAAGTAATAACATTCGAAATAAAAGAAAACGAATGAATGAATGTAGTTTGGCTACAGCTGCAAAAAATGAGAAGGAGAATAACGAATGGTATGGTTCTGTAGACATAAATTGTTATGTTTATTCATTTCTGCAAGATGTGAACTTAAACGGATCAACTTCTCCAAAAAGATATTTCTTTTTTCTTCTTCGTTTTAGCGAATAATGGTATTGGCGACGCCGCACGTGTTACAACTTCACTTGAGCATAAAGTGTGATACGACACGCTACAGTGACATTTAAAAAAAAAACCTTTATGTCCGCGAGCCGATA
>JAHZMX010003902.1:0-14514 GCA_027743895.1 Seira musarum
TGAGCACTGATCATCAAGCTAACTAGTCATTTCAAGCTAACCAGTCACATCCACAATTTCCGCTGATCCTGAGATCGAACACTAACTTGGACTTTGGACAGAAGTAGAGCGAGTCATTGATAGGGCGCCTAGAAAACGACCTTTGGCGAGCTAGAATTTTGGTTAAAATTCACTACTTTTCTAACAATAATTTTGATTGCTGTTGGTTGAGCAAATGTTCCACTCTTTCTCATTTCCACTCCTTGGAACCACCTTATTTTTGAGTTCTCCACGTTAAGATCCATCCACTTTTTCTCCCACCCAATTTCTATCCATCTTTGATATATATCAGAAAATCTTCTGGATAAATACGAATATACCCGAAGACTCATCTGAAGATTTAAGTTGACTATATCCCGAAAACCTTCCGATTTACACATATACTCGTTCTCAATTAGCATTTCAACCTGGCCCAAGATTCTTCGGAACGCTCCTTGATGTGAAAAGCCGGAAACAATTGCTTTATTATTGGAGAGAATTTTCGAAATATCAGCGAAATTAACCGACTCGTTTTGAAACATAATATCAAAACCGTTATCAAATAAAAAAGCATCTAACAAATTCTCCACTTTAAAATATTTTCTAATGCCAGCGGACACAAAACCCGGTACAAATAGAACATAAAAAGCCGCACCTGGCACAGCCCAAATTTTGTGACCTGTTGTTAATAACTCAGTTAATAGGGGATAGTCTCCTATTCGCGTGTTTTCTGAAGAAATGAAACTTTGGTAGTACAAATTGAGAAAAACTGCTCCAATCAGATACACAACGACAAAGGTTCTCTGACGAATTTTTATGCGGAAGGCAATTCCAATCAAAGGAGAAATTACGTCCAACCCGGCTTTTACGCTTTGTCTAACATACGCAGTAAGGGTGATAATGCATGCTAGACATATCCAAATTGATGTTTTGACTGCAGTGAATACTGTGAATTCAAAAGTTTCTAGTTCATTAACATGCTTACAAGTGATAGCGAGATCAAATCCCATACTCGATTTAAAAAAGATTTGCCCACGGGTGTAGATATACTCGTTTTCAATATTTTGAAATATACATTCACCAAAGACTAGTTGTAGAAACCATCGGTTTAAGATTCCATTAGAGTCTGGCAAGTTCATTTTTGAATTATGAGCTGCAATTGTGATATTTAAAGCTGTTTGTAGTGGAACCAAATCCATTACTAGTCCCCGACACTTTGAAAATTCCAGGAGGTTTCTGAATCCCTGATGATAATCTCGAAACAAATCACGACAGTAAAAGTACATAAAAAATATGTTGTTCGATAGATAAAAACTAAATGGTCCGGTGACATAAACACTACGGCCATGACCATGTGAATTTATTGCTTTTGCCTGGGAGACAGCAAATGCAATAGATTTACTTTGTATTGCAACATCTCGCCATATTCTCTGGTGACCATCACAAAAATAGCAGAAGGGACGCACTTCATTCCTGTCAGTATCCACGTAGACAACTGAAGCGTGGAACGTGGTAAAATTTTCTGATTGGACAAGTTCTTTGGAAACCCCGTTATAAATTTCACTTTGACTGGGCATGAATGTCGTAACAAAAATGAAAAATGGAACCTCATCGCTTGTACCGAAACCAGAACCTGAAATTGAAGTTACTGCTTTGATGAACGAATCCGTAAAAACGAAGAAGATTACACAGTCGCTGCCTTGCTGCCGTTGAAATCGGAAATATTCATGAAGAAGACTTAATTCCACATCCGTAATAGTTTTGTTCGGCAATTCTAAGCCCAGTTCCGGGTTGCTAACTTCACGTATGTAAAAGTGTGCATTTTACGTGTGTTTTGCGTCGTTGTAGAAAGTATTAATTTGTCATATTGTACTGACATTTTGTATATAGTGCCAGGGCTTTTAACAAAATTTAGGAAACAATTTTCCTTTATCTCAGTAGATATTTGACCACTTAGTGCTCGAGCTGGTAACAAAGTAAATACGAGCACGAAAATAAAATAAATACTCTCGACAGCAACAAAGTGTTTGCGAATCTATTAGTCATTGTTGTCATTTATTTAGTTCAAAGACATGCCTTTAACAAAATTTAACTGCCAAAAACTTGCTACACTCAGAGAGTAATTGCCATGTATTTACATCCAATTTTCATTTAAAACGAGCGGTCTTTTTGCACACCCTTGTTTTAAATTAAAATATAATGTAAAATTACGTTTAATATTGTGTGGGAACATTAATAAATTTTTTTATACAAATGGCATACATTTTAGAATCGAATTTAAAATTTGTCCTCCACAACGACACGCGCAGCTGTGAAACTATAACTTCAAATATTTACGAAGGTTTTTCTTTTAGATTTAGTATTAAATTTTGCAAAGCAACACTTATATAGTATCCGGCTTCTTTCACATGCGAAGGTGGATCAATTCTAGCCACTTTCAGACCCGAATACACGGACAGAATTGAAACACTAACTAATAAATGTACTTAATATATCTGGCCACGTAGAATAATACGTTACGAAACATATTGGACCTATTTACTGCCTTTCGTAATAGTAAACACTTTGTAAGCGTTTGTATTACTTTGTTTATTTTTTAGCTAATTTCTTAGACCCAGGTGCTGTACAGTGCCATTGCTACCTTGTGAAAGATTTTGTTTTTATTAAATGTCCAATGCGCAATTGCTTTTGCACTTCATAAAATTGATGAAGAGTTGTGAAATCTCTTGGCAATAAAAAACTGTTTGGTACCGCGTGTTGATAAAAGGCAGAATCACCTACATTTGTCCTAATTGACCGAATGTAGCTCCACGTGGAAAAGTTTACATTCGAGGGGACTCTCACTATATCTTAAGTAAATAAAATGTCCCAATGCATACATGTAAAGCCATGGACAAAGTTTAATAAATATTTTGTCGACGACGACAATCAAATTTGAAAACAGTTACACTCTTGGCTATTACCTATTATTTTATTTCTTAATTGTAACAAAACATTGCATAAACCAAAATTGTAGATCTCTTGAAGTATGAGTAGCAGATTGAATATCTTTTTCAATTTCTGTGCTTTTTGGAATGCCTGACTTTGAATATAGTTACGGCTAAGAGCGACTTTGCTTGAAAGCAAATTATATCAGTCGTGCAGATGGTGGCTTTTCCCGTTCGTTGGAGAAAGTAAAAGAATTTGTGGGTGATGATGACGATCATGGTCGTATGCTAGGCGAGATACAAGAGTTGGTGAGCTGTTAAGGGTGATCGTTGATGAAATATTTTACCATCCAAATCAAACGGGTTTACACGCAACCTTGGTAATATACAAAACACTCGATATAGACAAAGCCCTATATTTAATGAATATAACCGGTAAATAATTTATATTACTAGTTCGCACGCTTGTTTTTATTTTTTTTAATTGTTTAGTAATTAGGCTGGAAAAATAGTTCTGTCAAACGTCAAGCTGTACCTTTAAATGTACCAATAAATAAAAAAAAAACATGTATAAAAGAGTTTTGTTGATCAAATGATCCCACGTATATTTCTTCTGTATGTAAATTTTGGATTAACGTAATGAAAACTAGAGATTTTTTAGGCACATATTGAAGTTGTCTTGCTCTACCAAAATAAATGTACTTAAGATAATTATTAGCGTAAATTACTCAAACTAAAAAAATATAGGTTTATATTTTTTTAAAAACCGTGTGTGATGGCAAAAATTGGTTCAATAAATCTATTTATCTATCTGTCCAGTAATAAGGCTGCGAAACTTTACAGAATTATCCACCTGTTTATTGATTTCAACTTTCACTACGTATTTAATTTTATTTGTAGTTACTCAGTTAGTGCATGTTTAAGTAGGACAAGCATTTGAATGCTTATCATATAATTATTTGGTATCTAATTATTTAGGCATTCAGTGTCGCTGCCATTAAAAAGCCAACGAAGACCAAGCGCTGAAAGTTGCTTGGATAACCATAGAAAAATATCGATTACCAGGCTAAGCACGGTAGCATTAGTCTCATGCTTTGATCATCGTCACTGTCATTATCTATATCGCGACTCTATCTTGCTTTCTCCAAAAGAATTTGGAAAAACATCAGCAGCGTAGATACAGTTATATTACTTTTTAGTGTGCTGTTACCATTCTGATTCATTTTCTGCCTACTTTTAATTTAAGCTAGGACAACTGCTTATATCGTTAAACGGAATAATGTTTTGAAATGAAAAGGCTCGACGTATGTAATTAAAATGTGATGAAGTAATTTAGCTTGCTTTTTACCGTCGCGTGTAACGTGGAAAGTTTTTTTTAAGTTTAAATGGACATAGGTGGGTAAGAAGCCAGTTCATAAATCATTATTTCTATACATCTGGCGAACAGTCCAGAATCCGTGCTGAAGTAAGTCAATAATTTATTACTTAACTTAAACCTGTTAACATTTTAACCAGAAACTTTTTCTCTCTCCTTCTTTCTTTAACAATGTTTTATAGTCAAGGATTACTTGTAAAAGCCATTCAATGGCAGTGCCTGAGGTGCGCATTAAGTTCCTCATCAATTACTTATACTGACAATAAATTGCTCAGCGTTTTTAAGACGTCACTTGATATTCCCTGGTTTTGTTTAAAAACATTTGCCTTCATTAGTCCAGTGCATTGTTCCTTTTATGGATTGTACACTACAAATAACAATCCGCAATAAACAGTATTAATAATAATAAACCAACCATTGGTTTACCCTAAAATCCTTTGCTGAATTTATGAGGTATTAAAAAAGGTAGACCATTGGACCAACTGGCTTTGCTGTCATTACAGTTCGCTATTGCTGGTTTGTTTGTTAAAAACGAAAGGATAACACGCAACGAATCCTGAGAGGGTGAATAATATCAGTGAGATTAAATTGGATGTGCACGTACAAATACAAAATAAGGCATATTAGTTGTAGTAGGTATGATACCACTCAAATTTAAAAACGACCTAATCATCTGTAGCGGTTAATCCATATTTACAAACGTTTTTCAAATTCTCAAATTATAGAAAAACCTGAAATTATTAAAAGACTTCAAATTGACCAACCGCTACGGGTGATTAGGTCGTTTTTAAATTTGAGTAGAATCATACCTACTACAACTAATATGCCTTATTTTGTACTTGTACGTGCACATCCAATTTAATCTCACTGATCGTATTCACCCTCTCAGGATTCGTAACGTGTTACCCTTTAGTTTATTTATATATTGTAAGTGGAATAGTCATCCAGTTACAGAATACTGAAGTTAATGATTAGTCATCCAGTAGTTATTGAAACATTTGCACGTTTAATAGACAGCTTGGATAAGTAGAACAGAAGGATTTTGAGGAATGGACTCCCAGGTCAAGCTCCTTGGTATGAGAGATTTAAAAAAATATCTAGTAAGCGTTACCAGTGTGACGCTACTAGCTTTTATTGTAAATTCACCCTCTCAATAAAAATAGCCTTACTAAATTTGCATCATTATTGATATTGTTGGCTAGCTTGTTTGGTTTATTAGTATAAGCCACGTTTTGCTAAATTTTTATACAATGGCTGTTCTAGTGTTTAATAATTCAAATTCTTGATTCATAACTCCTAAAGCAAATAAATCCGAAACAAGGAAAAGAAGGTGTCTGTTCAGACTTGGTTTTACCAGCTTACAAAAGAAAGATTGGTACTTTGTTTACTATGAGTATATAGGTGTTCCTCCCATTTGTAGTCGCTAGAAAGAATTTCCAACCCAGGGTTGTTACCAAATACTGGACTAAGAAGGTTATACCAACTCCATTTCCATCCCATTCACAACATAACGGAGTACTCAGAACTTTTTGATAGAATTTTTGCCATGGTTTTAAAAGCATAGTCCTGTCTTACCTCGCAAAGAGTGTTGCAAAACCAGAAGCCTTGTGTAAAGGCAATTTTATCAAGCTAATGACATAGCAAGTTTTTCGTTAAAATTATCAAACAAACTAACATTTTGCAAACCTCTAATTATATTTCATATGCTGAAGGTATTATATTGAATATAACATGCGCCTGTTCCGCCCGCTGGTGAACCCTCTGATTATTAATTGAACTTCGTCCCCCTATCTATTTCGCAATCCTCCAGAATTAGACATTAACTTTAATGTTCTGCCAGATATAACCGTGTCAAATATCTGCAATGACTAAAACGCTCCGGCAAATTCATTGTTAGATTGCGAGTTTATAAAAAATCAATACAAAATGCTCCCAGAACATACACAACTATTCCTAAAAGTGTACAGACTTGCATCCAAAATGGGATGTTTCTGCTTCCAATGGAACCCAAATATTATGAAAATGCAGTTGATTCGCAATCCTAAATCCCTTTGGAAGACAGAGTTTTTAATTTCTATTCAACAAATTACAACTTTAATCATCACTTGCCAAACGGCGGTGTATTTGTTCACAGCTGGACCAACAAAACCAGATCTAGTCTGTTTATTCTCTATTGGATTCCTCCCGTTTCTTCACATATCAGCCTTCGCTCTTTTGCAGGTTGGACGAAAAAAGTCCAAAGAAATTGTGGAGTTTATTAATGGGATTTTACAGACGATATCCCTTCTAAGACTGTCTGAGCCGGCGCTTCTAAGAAAACGCAAATTTACTACAATTGAATGTTTGATCTTACTTATGGTGAAACTCACTTATTATTTTGCTGGTTGCGCTCTCTTTTATGTAGTAATTATTTGCTTGCAATGGTACTACCCGTGTCGACCAGGAATTGCCTTATATTGGATCCTTGATGAATGTAAGGGAAACAACATGACTTGGACGTCCGACGTTTTGAAAGTCTTAGTCTTTCTTTTGAATTATTGGGCAATGGAATTTGGAGCGAGACACGGAGTGTTTATTATTTGTTGTGTAGTGATATTCTGTACTTTATCATTGAAAGGATTTCTCCACACGTAAGATTTTTTAATGAGTGTTTCCTGCAATATTTGCAGGGTGAACTAAATAATAACCTAAATTTTTGGCCCTTTCAGATGTTATCGAATAGGTACGCACTGTCCTAGTAAATTTGACAAAGTCGCCCAAATCTACAGACAAATTCAGATATTAAATGCAATGGCGAATGATGTACAGCAAACATTTATGCTAACATATTTGGTGACCTGCGCCATTATAATACAGTCTCTTAGTCTGAAACTTTTACTGAACGTGCCTTGGACAAAGGAAAATTTCATTTCCTTGACGTTTTTATCAACGTTTTTCGTTGAATCGTTGCTAGTTGAAGTGGTAATACTGGGCGGAATGGCAGAAGTTCATACGTACTCGAAAATGGTACTTCATAGGTTGAGAAACTACGTTGCTTGGACTAAAAATAATCATCAACATTCTTCTCCATCTACAAGCAGAAGTGCAAAAACTAAAGCAGGCGTGATTTGAAAACAAAAATGCTTGTTTCCAGTCGCCCCGTCAAAGTGCGCTTTGGATCGCTTAATTTCATTGATAGACTAACGCCCTTGAACTGCTTAAATTTTGCTTCCAAAGTTTCCATTAAGGTGCAGCTAATACAGTAAACAGTCTTGGGGTCATGACGCCATATAATTTTAATACATAATGCCTTTGTTGGAAAAGCTTTGCACCTCTTTTAAAGCATCTGATATATTTCGTATCAACGGAGAATGTGCATAACATGTTAAGTTAATTCATTTAGTCTAGAAATGATTTAGCATGATCATTGCCAATAGCAAATTGATTTTTTTCGCAAAGTGGCAGGTATTAATGTACGGCTAATTGCCAGGAAGTGTAAGTGTTTTTGAGGTCCAACACCACACAAGCTAGTTTGATTTCAAAGAGTCTTTAATTAATTTGGAATGAATAATGCGTGGTACTACAATCTTGTCGAGATATTGCTAGATTTATGATTTACTTTGGTGTACAGACATTTGAAAATTTTGCAAATACGTTTGATGAGCGTTTGATCCTACATAATTGCATACCAAATACTTGCATATATGAATGCCTTCCCAGTAGGCAAAGATCGCGTTGATCGTTACGATATCGCATTCGATTATCAAAGTCTACATCGAAGAGAATCTGCAACTAATCGCGTTTGAATCTTATGCTACATGTCCGCTACATTTTTTAGACATCCCTTCGATTTCTGGTAGATTCTCAGTAATGAATCAGCTACGAATTATCATCAATATATTAGCGAGTAATACAAGCATGCCTTTGTCACGAGGATGTCGTACAGATTTCACTACGATATTTTCAAGTGCAAAATTTCGATATCGTTACGAAAATATGACGAGAAAAAAACTATGATAAATAGCACAATGCCACTAACATTTCAATAAAAATAGATAATAATTTTATTTAAAACGTAAGAAATTAAGTTTATAACATTTATAAGCAAGCATTTAACGATTAGATAGAGTTAGTTAACGTAATATGATTGGATGTTTGGCTTAGTACATTCAGAGTGAAAGATTAACTTGAAATGATGCCACAGAATATTAATACAAAACAATCTGAATAAATTAATTCATCTGTTCGACACTTCTCCTACAATTAGTTTAACAATTGTTGTAACTGGCAAAATATTCATTTAAACTGGTGTTTTGACGGCTGTGTAATGCCACACTAACTTTCACCCCTCACTGGTATCACATGCCACATTATTCAACGCACTTGAATAATTTATATCGGGGATGAAGCAGTACACAGTGAACTTGAAAATGAGACTGGAATATCAAAAGGAACACAAAAGTTAATTATGTCACAGAGTCGCTGGTTTATGAACTGGATCCGAAAATAAAAACTATTTTTAGGAGCGACTTGTTTCAAAATCTTTCTCCTTCATAAATGTTTACAACTCAAATGCACAACTAAAATTCTTCCAACGGCACAACCGTACTAATGCTTGCGAAATGAATGACAAAACGAAGCGAGAGGGCCATATGATACTCCTGAGTTGACTTATTTATTCTATATCTTTACGAAATCCCAACGAAAACGTTTCTGTCGGGTCAACTCCGCGATATCGATACGAGAACTATGCTAAAGCAGCGATTCAATGTTGGTAAATGGATATTCAGCGATATCGAATCCTATCTCAAAGATCTCTCTTCGAAGTAGACTTTTCTGAAAACCTAACGATAAAATCGAAGCGATCTCGAAAAGCGAGAAGAGCTCGACTTGCCTCCTGGGTTGGCTTTAATTTGGCGATTCGGTAGAAAATTGATAAAATAATTCGATTAGAAATAAGTAAACTGAATTTTTGCCCAATAGTTAAAATAATTTATTAATGCTTTAAACTCGTTGAACACAAACATTCTTTCCGGCATTTCTGAGCCTGACTTCAAATAAAAAATTCAATACCTTTATGTTACTTGCCGAACAGGTTTTTACTTATTTGGTAAAGACATGACATGAACTTTAAAACATTGTTATTTTAAAGGAATATTTGTATAATATCAAAACAAGTACTTCATCAAAAAATACGCAAACCAAATTCTACAAAATCTTTTTGAACAAATAAAATAAGGCTTGTGTGTTTCGTGCTTAAAACACACCTAACTTGTTTCGGCATGTTATTACGCAAAGCATTTTAGCTTCCAGTGATTCGGCTCCGCTTTAGAAATCGGTACACTGTCGTATTACCCCTTACAACCGCTTTACATTGGTAACCTAACCATACTACTGACCTAAAATCATTTGTGGATTGCCAATCCAGGCTAAGCAGAAAACGTTTAAAACCGGAGCAATGCAAAGCGTTTAAACCGTGACTTCGTCTTGTTACTTTTTAGAACAAGGTAGTTTTATCTAATGTCGAATTGCCAACTTGTACTGTTTTATTAAAAGCAATAAATTATTCAAATGTGACATTTAATACACACATCTAACTTAGAAATGTCACCATCATGCCGCAGTTCGATTCGACTATTAGCTTAAGTATAATCCTAAACAAATGAAACTATTGTAGGTAATGACTTGAGATATCTGCAAGGCAAAATATCACTACCAAATTTTATTTGTAAATCATTTCTATATTCGTGGGTTACCCCCATTAGTTGAGAAATCATCTTAAAACAAAGGCGTTTGACAAACTCCCATTTATCTAATCA
The DNA here is from genome assembly GCA_027743895.1 of Seira musarum. Lineage (NCBI taxonomy): Eukaryota > Metazoa > Arthropoda > Collembola > Entomobryomorpha > Entomobryidae > Seira > Seira musarum. The sequence goes on from JAHZMX010003902.1 coordinate 10,119, forward strand.
TTAGCAAAGTCCAAGTAACATTAAATGTTTGTGAAGTTTTTTGTGTTCTTTAAAAGACAAAAGAAATGATCACAGAAACGCAGCGGTTAACACATAGATTGACTGGCACAATTTTCGTTTACATCCCTCAATTTCCGGTTAAATGGAAAAAGGATTTCCAAGGAATGGAATTTCTTTCCCCAAAATGGAAATGGTTTCCCTGGTACCTCTCAATGCTGAACGTGTTTGTTGGCGGAATGGCATGTGTGTACGTAATTGCAACCCATTTCCTATTACACAAGCGGTCCGGTTTTACACTTGACAAGTTTTGTATTCTAATCACTTGCGGAGGAATTCTTCTTGTGTCATTTTATATGACAATAATTTTGTATAATGCTAAGGGAACATCTTTGCACGCCATAAATAAGATTTACAAATTTGAAGTCAAGCTGATACAACAGTTTCTAACTCGGAATGAATCGAAAGTTTTAGAAAGTAGCACGATCACTGATGAACTGTTCCTGGTGTTTGTTTTTCTTTGTGCATTTGCACCCGCTCTCATTACATTTGTAGCTATTTACGAAGATTTTGATTCTTTTTATTACATCTTTGAAGATATTCTGACGTCGCCGATGTATAGGAGTTTGAAAACTATATTAATTTTGAAACTAATAAGATTCCTCCTGATCTATCCTTGTGCAGCAGAATGCGCAAGATTACTTTGTGTCGCACTTCCAAACGCGTGGAGCATCATGAGTTCCTTAATAAATTGTCTGGAAAAACTTAGGGATAAAGGAGAAAGCATCTCTCAATTCTGTAATTTGTATACTCAATTGTATATTAATTATAGAATGAGCGATAAAATCGTTGATCAAATAGCGCACTTGCTAGTTTCAATGAGTTTTTGGATGGTAGTCGGTGTTTTGTGGTATTGCGTTGATGGCTATTAAAAAGGCCAGGTAGTCATATATTTAATATTTTGTATTGCAGCTATAATTCTAGTATCCGCAAGCTATGTTGCATTTGATATTTGCTCCAAAATTTCTGAAATTTCTGGCAACTGTTTAAAAAAGTATGGGAAGGAAGCACTGATAAATTATGGAAAAAATGGAGTTCGAACCCGAGTGCAGAGAATAGCAATGATGAAAATGAAAACCCTTCGACCTATCCAGATTAAGTTTGGTTCAGCATTTCCTATTGATCGGAGAACAGCAATGGCATATTATAGTCAAATTACGGATAACTTGGTTACCGTTGTCTTATTGTTTGATTTGTGAATATGTGAGGCTAGATATTAAAGTAGCTTTAGTAATAAATGTATCTACAAATATGCAAGCCCTACTCTGAAAGAGTGCTTATGCATAAAAATGTGTGCAAGGGTTTACCTGATTAATGTCATAAGCCTAGATGGAAGCATTTCATTTTCTAAAAATGTATACGTGAAACCCTCGAAGAAATTATATTTTTAGGGGAAAAAGATTACGGGGTACCAAATGGTGAATTCAGCACATGTCCAGCACAAAAGCCATGTGCTGGTTCCACCCTGCATAATTGCACCATTTCCTACGCTAATTAGCACATTTTTCCACTATTCCGCGCCGAATTACCCATTGGTCCAAAATAAAGAATGCCTCAGTATGGCTTGAGTTACTATGCTATTCAGTTAAAGTGAGTGACTCTCCCAAAACTTTGCGTGTGATACTAGTGGCTAAACGAATAGAATGGATGATAACATAGTCACCGATTGACTTGAAATTTGAAAGAAAGGTTCCTGGCGTACTGGGAAGACTCCCATTCGTTTTCAACAAAATCGGTTACAAAAACGGCAGGTCAAAAGTTGAAATTTTTTACACTACACATCCTTATGGCTTCTAATAACTCATTCGAAAGCGTTTTGGAAACTGAGTAAGGCTGTTAATTTAAAATTTGGAAATGGTTTTCCGTCAACGGCAGGAAAGCGTTGAAATTTTTTTTGCAACATACGCCTTGTGATAGCTCTTTCGAAAGCCCTTGAAATACTGAGTATAACTGTTATTTTAATTTTTTGAAATTCGTTAACCCTACATCGGCCGCGGACGGTTAAATTGTTTCTTATGGAACATGACGCGTAACATCTAATGCGACAGGTTTCTTCAAGCTTTTTTCATTCAAATATGTTGCAATGCCTTTCCTTTGCTGAATTCCTGCGTTCAAGGGCAAGGGGCTGTTTTCTTTGACAGCCTATTGAACTTATGCTAACGAATGGGTTAAACTAAATAAACCCTGTACATCAAAACATGCAGTGGTCTCTGATGACATCTCAACAAACTTCAATTCATACGACAACTAAAAGCTTCCAAAGCGATTGAATAAAACATAACAAGCGCCAGTCGATTCAAATTGTGGAAGACTTTTGAAAAATATGTTAGCTTGGAACATTTCATACACATAATACGCCATCCCCTCCGAACTTCAGGTGCACAATATTTGAAGAATATATACGTCGTTTTCCATTGATTCCGTCGGTAACGAGGGGAAGAAAAAGAAAAAACCAAGGGGTCGACCCAAAAGCTATGGAGAAGCTCTTTGAAATAATTAAATTTTGTTTTAATAAAATAACGTATCATATTAGGACCAATGTACAGTTAAGCACATTAAAAGCGTTAAACAGCACACATTGTGTGCTCTACGCCCCATATCGTACGATGATTGCTTCATTTTGTCAAAAAATTAAGCTGATTTTGGACATATCCCATTCGGTGTGCTAAATTACTCATTTGGTACCACGCGTCATTCCATGCCAAATTTAAGTGCACCAAAAATTGTTTGTCGTCAGGCAGAACGTGGAGAAATAAGATGACGACGAGTAAGAAAAAATGTTTTCGCAAATCATGATGATTTACGATGAGAGGTAAGTTTTGTTAGACTGTTCAGATGTTCGCCCAAGGCAATATTTCAGCGCCACAGACGCGAAGGATACAGAATACCGCCTCAGAACTAATGGAAAAGCTAAATTTGTCAAAAAAATGCTTCCTCGAGTGCGACTTCTTTTCTGAAGGAATAAGGCGCCGACGCGCCGACTACATCGGAAAAATTAAAAATGCACCAAACCTTATGCAAACTCGAGGAATAGAAAAGTTTTAGGTCCTATGAAAATCTGCATACCAAAAGCTACCGAAACTGTCAGAAACCTTTAAAAAATTACGACTAGTTTAGAAGATTTCACCAAAAATGTTTTTAAAAAATCGGGAAAGTCAGTAATGGACAGTGCCCGAAACAATCCCATAGAAAATGCCCAAAACGGCATCGACAAATTGTAAAATTGACGTATTTTGTAGACAAAAGCTTGCTTATCATTATAATGTACGGTTAAGGTAAAATAAATAAAATTTACTTTACAATTCAGAAGCATTTAGTTATCCCGGATTATTATTAAATGCCCGTTAAATGTGTATAGTACATACGCACTAGCCCTACTCGGTGGCCAAACATAACAAGGTGGACAAGGCTTTACTTAATTTATGTCAGTGAGTTTGATGCAAGCATTTTATTTGTAAAAATGTATCTGACAAACCTGAATAGAAATAAATTAAAAATGTTTTAAATTGAGTCTACAAATTAGGTTTAAAATAAACATGTTTACTTTTGAAAAAAAAAATCAATGGGGTCAGAAAATCGTTTTTAAAATTAAACTGGGCACTTGTGGCATGCTTCAGAAGAATAGAATATTTTTAAAATGTCAATTTATATCGGCAACAAGCAACTCAAAGTCTGGCGGAGCAAGATTAGTAAATCCATTCTATAGTTAATGAAGAAGTAAGACCTTGTAATACCTTATATTTATATTAAGCAGAACTCAAATAAATCTACTCAACAACTTTTTGAACTGGATAGATTTTCTGTGTAGAATACTTTAAATGTCTCTACTTTCCCCAAAACTTTTTTGAAAGTGTTTTGGGAAAATTTAATATCTAGAAACTAGTTTGCCCATCCTGTTCCTATAGTTAGGATTATTTAATGCCGCTCCACTGAGTTGGACGATAAAATAATGTTCTTTCAAGGCATATTGCACCAAACGCATGGCACAGTTAAAAATGGAATTTTTAGATTAATATATCATATCATTTTTCTTACGTTTTGTTTTACCGTTAGCCATCCGTCATTGTGAAGTGTGTCGCCCATTAGCTAATTGCCACCATAGATTTAGGTACAATGCAAGTAAAACTCAAGCTCTAAGCAACCTTTGCCCCAATCAGCTTCGTCACAATGTGCTCTCAAATTAAACTATCATGGCTTGAATTTACCTCTCTCGCACACTAAATATTATGATTAAGGCGAACACTTTGCATCTTTTGCATCCAAATTGCATCCCTAGAGTAAGAGGTATGGTTGCTACACTAATTTGATACCTGAAGTCCTGACGATTTCAAAAATATAA
>JAHZMX010003903.1:0-23545 GCA_027743895.1 Seira musarum
CTGTAAAGCATCAATGTCATATTAATTTGTCACGTTCGTTCCTGTCAAAGGTTTATAGCTCTTATATTATTTGCTTAAGGTAGGTCTCTCAAGGTGGAAGATTCAAATAGCTGATTTTGAGACTTTGGTATTTGTCCAGTTAGGGATAATTATTGATGATTATTTTATTGTTAGCAAATTATAGTTGTAATGTAAATGCATAGAAATTAAAAGTGAATAGTTAAGAAGTGATCAATATTATTTTAGTAATTATTAATATTGTTGTTATTGTAGATAATGTGGAGATTCTATGATGTTATTCATGAAAATATGATAGCGTTTAAAGTGTAGTATTTTTGGGTGATACGAAGCCACTGTAGAGTATACCGAAACTATGCCCGATTGAATATTGATTTAGATTGTAGTATTTAATAAAGATAGTCATTTACGTAAAGCAATCATTTTGAGTTTGGCAGTGGTTATTTTGTTAGCACCCGCCTGAGCACCTCGAGATAGTTTCAGTGAAACCTTGAAGCGGTTAGCAGATAGGGATTCACTACCGGTGGAAGCTTTGGAGACATTTCAGTTCCATCAAAAATAGTTTAAATAATACAGAAATTAAATGTACATACAAAACAAAGTAATTGGGTCTAGGTTTTTTTATGGCATACCAATTTTTGGCGGTCACTTTTACGCACTTTTTATTTTCGCATGTGCAATTTTTGGCATGAAAAAAAGTTCCCATGTTTAAACTTTCGCACGTAAAAAAGTTCGCAATGCAAATAAATTTGCAGAAATTATTTTCGCAAGGAACATAATATCACACGGACTTTTTTCTGAATGGGAAATTATGCCTACTTTGAGTGTATAAACATTCACCCATCAAAATATATGAATATATTATGTGTATATTCACTTTGTTGCAAAACATTTTGTATTTGTTTTTGTCCGACCTTAGTGCCTTATTTGAACTGAATCGTTTGTCGAATATCCGTTTTCTAACCTCTACCATTTTCTACCTCCACCACCAAGAGAACGAAATGGTTCTAGGCTCGCATGGAATGGAATTATTCGGGTCGATAGTCAGTCATGCTACGATACGATCAGGTTACATTATTACTGGTGATATTTTACAGTAATTTTTAATTTTAATATGTGTTAAAAAACCATGCCAAAAATTGCACATGCAAAAATAAAAAGTGCATAAAAGTGACCGCCAAAAAATGGTATGCCATAAAAAAACCGTATCCCAAAGTAATTACATGGTTCTTATATAACATCAAAATGTAGTGTTTAGAGTATCATTAACATCGAGGTTTACATCAAGTGTCATAATCTTTTAAGCCAAATAAAATTGTAGTGCAATTCACGCAACTGGATGGGATACTCGCTAGATTTTTTAAAGTTAATTACAACGCTTCTTTAAACCCATTATTATTGAACATGTCCATGCGTTACACTAGAATGTAATTTGATTGTATTATCTAATTACTTATCATCGGAGAAGAAAGAAATAGGCAAGTGCAATGCAATACATGGTTTTATTTTTGACATTCTAATTCACGAATTTTTGGAACATTAGGTCGTCTGGGAAGAGAACCCGACTAAGCAAATATTATTAAATGACTCTGAATCTTCCATCGCGATGCATCTGTCTAAGAATCCGTCCTGACATTTTTAGACTTTTAATATTCGTCAAGAGCACAATTACTTACAAGCATTTACTTATCAGTCCGGCAGCTCTCAACGCATTTTTCCTTGTGGTCCCTAGCCATTCCCATTTAATCCGAAACTTTCGTACAGACCTGGCACAAACCCTGCTATATTTCCAAACTCCGCAGATGCATTTTATCACGAGCCCGTTGATTTCGGATATAAATTTCAGAATGGCAACGCAAAGGCCAATTAAGTGTGCATAAAATACGACAGCAATATTGTCATTCATTTGAAGTGCCTTCACGTTATTTTGTTGCAATCTCTGAGTACTTACAACGTCCTCGTACGCGTTGTCCCTTGTTTCCCGCTCTTTTCAATGTTTTCCTATACCAGATTCGAGAATTGATGACACACGTCTAAACACTCGCTCGACATTCATAGTTATTAATTCTAACTGCCATGTTTTTATAGCAGTGTCACGATGATGATCCTTCATTCCACCACTTAGCAAATACTATAATTCAGGCCATAAGCCACATTCCTATCTAGATGTTAACCTTAATCACATCCGTTCCACTTACGAACGATTATTATATCATTACATCATCTTAATCTCGATGTTCTCATTTTCCTATCAGATCATTCTATCATGTTCCAATCAATGTTCTCTCTTACTTTCATGTCATTCCTAAATCTATAAATATGATAACCATTCAATGTAAAGACACACACTCGTAAAACACACTCCTAAAAGAACACTCGTCCAAAGCTCACTAGTAAATCTTTCTGTTTTCCCTTTACTCTTTCCGATAATAAATGATACCTAGTGACGCGGCCTTAATCCGTGCTCAATAATTCCGAAGTTACTTTCCCCCAATGATTTCTTAACTCACCATCTGACTACGTTATTCAGCGACGATTTATAAATAGTACTGCTATTTATAACAGCAGTGAAGAGTTTCTCTTCCCCGGCAGAAATGAAGTAAGTCGAGACAGATTTGATTAGCAGCATCACTTCTAACATTGATTTCGCCTTTTCGACAGCACTGGGTTGTTCTCAAATGACGGTATAATTAGAGTCATCATGTCAGGAGAGTTTAGGTCATGAGTTAGTAAGCTCGGACCAATAAACCCAAGCACACAAACACTGGGTCTCATTTTGAGATAAAATCGACGTTTAAAAGACGATTTGCTGTAAAAAGGGGGATGAAAAAACAAATTTATATCCTCAATTCAAAGTACCTAAACATAATTTACTTTTTTGCTTTATATATACCGATTATGTCGCATACAGTCGGATTGCCTGCCAACATTTTTCACTAAAATAATTGGTAATTTTTTTATTTTCCTATTTGGTTCATATGAAAATTGTCGCACATAAGCGTCGATAACTACATACTCACATACATACAGACTGCAACTTACTTAAGTAATCTTTTCCAAATAAATGAGATAACTAACTGTATTGTTCACATGTGCGCTTTGCAATGCATGGTCTCCAAGCTAGATTCCACCATCGGAGCTTTAATTAATCTACTAAAGTGCCGAAGAAAGGTACTAAAATTTGTCTGGAATTGGCTTTCTCTTCTCAACTAGATAACACAGGCACGTGGAGTGGTATTATTTGCTTAAAATTGTATAACCCCATGGAAAAAACCAATAGGAGCATATCATATCGGTCATTCCCTTCCCAAAAAAACCTTGTTCCACTATTACCGACGTCATGTCCCTGTTTCAACATGAAGAGTTATGGAAGCAATTCGCTCTAGACATTTCATTTGTTACGATGGATTTAAAAGGAGATAAATCCCATTAGCTAAATCCTAAAGCAGCAAAGAAAATAAATGCTCTGTGAAATTTAAGCATTGCCGATTTTGTTCTAGCAACCTCATTTGTTCCTTTTTAGGATTTACAATTATTTCTGTTGCGATAAAATGTTTAAAATTATTAAGATGGGGAATGTTTTTGTGCTTTGCTTGACACTCGTCGTAACGCTAGATGCAAATATTGTTCAGCGCCATCGAAAGCTTGATTTAACTTCACAACAGTCTGACAACTATAACGAAATTATTAACGGTTTATTTGCCAGTTGTACTATCCATTTTGCTGTACGATTGACGTCCTCATTCGCCACATTTTATTTGCACGATGAAATTTTTGAAGAGTGCATAAGTATTAACTACTGCGTCGGTATTGTAAGCGTACTCCAGTTTAATGAAACTAGACCAAAAAATAGTGGGAATATCGATTGGACATTCAGTGGATATGAGGATACGTCACAAATTATATACAAATTATATTTTCAAAGAAGTTTCCATGGATTTTGTATTGCTCAGTTACCCACGGTACAATTGAATCAGAATGATACACCACCAAGCATAAAATATGAACCGGAAAATAACTGGCTAGACTGGAGTGATAAACTTAACGGTTGGCGGATCCCCGTGGATTATTTGATTTTACCAATGGTGTCGGGTTTAACCAATTTTGTGTATGACTTCATGCCATCGCAACTACTTCTTGTGGACGTAGAGAGAAAAATTCATTTTGGTTCTTTGTCCTGCTCAGAAACAGAAGATGTAGTGGAATCCTGGGGTCAAAAATATAAACCCCAAAAAGTATACACGTCCAAAATCAAAACCAAATCACTTGAAGATATCAGAAAAACGTCAATGTCGTCAAAGGATTTGAGACATCCGGATTTATTCAGCTTTCTTTCTCAATGGAGACTGACGTCAGAGAGTAGCAGATACCATCTCTTAGGAGGTATTACCAAGTACATTGACCTGTACTATAATTGTTCTAAGCAACTTAAACGAAGTACTGGAGGACTAAGGCTGGAAAACATTGCAAAGGCGGAAAAACACGGTGTTTTACCGATATTTTCTCCGCATGTAATGACGTCTGATGGATTCAAATACGTAATTGCCGGAGGATCTAGCAGCGTGCAAAACGAATTCAATGTTAAAATGTTAACACGGCTGTTATACCCATTTGCAACTGACCTTTGGGTTGCAATAATATTTTTGGTTGCAACGCTATCGCTAGGACTTAAGATGATAAAATATAAAGGTTCGTCAAGTAACTTGATATTTGGTATATTCTTGGAACAAGGTCCAAGTCGAAACTTTGGTAAAGCCGAATATTTTGTTGGAATCTGGATGCTTGCCACAGTTTTGATACGTAATCTTTACACTTCGTCGTTGTACTCCGACATTTCCGTACCACCTCCTCCAACGTATTTACCCTCAAAATTTTCCGACCTTTTTGCCAGAGACCAAACACTACCTATTATTGCGTTTGTCCGTTTTGGATCGGACTATTCGTACCGAAACTTTGCTAGAAACTGTATCGTTCCCGATCAAAGAGTCAAAGTTGATGATAGAATTAAAGCGTCTACTTGTCCCGCAGGTTGGAGAACAGAGGATGTATCGAAGCGAGCGTATGTAATTAGTAATTAACAATGGTGCTCTGTCGAGGATAAACGACTTCAAAGATTTGAATAGCATGGTTAATGTTAGCAAAGGTCATGTTTGGGCAGGTTCACAAGCAATTACACTTGCGAAAAATTTGTGGACCAACAACAAAAACTATGTTGAAATTAAAGGACCGATTGGACTTATCTTGCAAATTGATAGCATTCACGACATAAATAAATTTGTAGGGCCACTCTTCAGCTTTCTGGGGGGAAGGGAGATATATGAGAATTACGAAGCATCTAGCAACCAACATTTGCAGGTTTATTCAATTGCATGGGGAGGACGTCGAACATTCTTTACTTCAACTGCATTCAAATTCATTGCCTCTTTAGTTTCCTCCGGTATTCTAACGAGGGAATTTCAAAACCAAGATCAACAGGTTTTTGAATCCTGGTACATCAAAAAACTTAGACTAAACAAAATAACCAAACATTTGAACGTGGATTGGAATCGTTTTAAGCAAAAACTGTTTCATGGAAGAAAGGAATCGGACGAAGGATGTGGAAGAGGAAACCAGAAAGTTATGCATCACGTCCTAAGGTCGTATAGCCAAGAAGAATGCATTTGGGAAGTGGCTACGAAATGGATTGAATTATACGTGGTTTGGGTATTGTTCTGCATAATGAATGGGATTGCAGTTATTTGCTTCTTCCGGGAGGTAGACAAAACAATACTAGTCACAGTTGCGTATTCTGGACTGCGGTTCACTACTATGGTTTTAAGAATCGGCGGGGATAATGCTGTTGGCCTTTTAAGACTTGTTCTTGAAGACTGTCCCCATTTTATGTCATCCAAGATCCGCGGGTTCTTTCTCCCTGCTAATCACGATGTCATATTGGTGAAATCACAGGCTAACGACATAGAGCCATTCAGTAGCAGCTCGCGATGATGCACGCGATTTACTGGCTGAAGTTGCTGCCAAGGCTGACATTATTTTGCGCCAAGTGAATTGACCGTTATTTTGAAAAATTTTTTTTAAGAAATTAAACAATTTATTAATTAAACTAGTGCACATCGTCAAATTTAACGTCATTTATCCTTTCTGAATAAAAAGATCTTAATTTTCAAATATTGTGCTTGACGTCCTACTTCTGATTGGTTGTGTTAATCTTTTTCTGCTACATTATTTGCAGTACTCACAGCTCCTGGATTTCTTTTATTATCACTCAGCTAGTCAAATTATTACAATGTCTAGATTGGTTAGTTTTATACCTCACTTATAGGCTTTGATTGTTCTTATAAAAGTTTTTATTCGTATGAAGTATGCAAAAATGTTCATTAAATTTGAGTTAAGCCAAGCAAATTACTTAACGTTCATCATGGTTGGAAAATGTAACTTCTTTTAGAGCCTTCCAATGGCAACTCCTTTTGCTTTTAAAAAATATCCTAGCTTGATGTATTTTTGTTGCTGTAATCTCTATCCCTAATTTTGTCATTGATTTGGAGGAAGAACTAATGCTTCCTCTGTTACAAATATTAGGCACATTGAAAACAAATCCACGACCAAAATTATGCCCGATTATGCCTTTTTGATTTCCCTATGGTTAGCATCCACTGAAAATGGTGAAGCGATTAGTGAGGAAGGGAAACATTACTGTAGAAGGACATGAAAAGAGAAGCTGTCTTTATTATGGCAGTTTACTGCCAGTTTATTAAATTAACTGCGCCGAACTAAACCGTAGTTAAGATTTCAGGTTAGTCTGTACTTCAGGTTTTAGCTTCTCCGTTTTTTCATGCAGACTGAAACCCTGAAAAAACGTAATCGATTTATCTCATACATGGCAACAAATTTCCTATTGCAAGGAACACGACGTTTATAGCATTTGAGGAAAAGGATTAACAAATGATGGTTGCGTCCATAACCGTGATCTAAAAATGGCTGTTGAATCATTCCCGTGGAAATACAAAGCATTGTTTTTTTCACGTTTATAGTATTTTTTAAACCGGATCCATTGTGATATTGCAACAGAGTTAGTCAGTCACAACATTGTTTTTGAAAACTTCGACTTCCTATGTTGTTATATCTTTTGTAAAAAGCTTGATTAAAGGAAATCATTTAACTAGACCTTCAAAACAATGTTGAACTAATAAAACGGTCACAAAAACTTTCTGTTGTATTTGTATTTATATGTTTTAAAACAAATGTACTCGACCATATAGCTGTTTTGGTTAATTGTAAGTGTAAAAATACTGACTTTAGAAAACCCACATTTCAAAATGTCGTTAACGGTTTGCTGCTTAAATGTGCTTTCCTTCGTACAAAGACTAAATTTGGTATTGTTCGAGGTAGATTTTGCGACGTATCATCTCCAAAAAAGCCGATGGTGGTACGACAAGACAACGTGGAATAAGAATTTCTGGATTTATTCTAAATGGTGCTTGCTACTAATTATACTGGTGCACACAATTAACATCACCGTTATCCTTCTGAATGAAGGAAAATCATCTGAATTTTCGGAGATCGCGTTTAACTTCCTACTTTTATTTAGCTCTGTGCTAATATTCTTCTGTTACATTTTTTGTGAACTTCACCGCTCGAGCATTTGCTTTATACTCACTCAGCGCGTTAAACTATTGCCCGTTGAAGGAAAGGAAGATGGGAATAGAGTGAATAGAATAGCGCTTTACGGGTTTGCAATTTCGTTCCTCGCGTTTCCTTTACTGTTCTGCGTAATGCCGATTGCAGCGGATTTTGATCCGTTTCTGAGGGCTATTCTATTCGCATTTCAACTCATGAATTTGGACGCCACTCTTGGTTTCTACTTTGCGAAGCTAACAATGGCTCTTCTATATATTCCCATATACTTCCACATGATAATTATTTTCTTAACCCTCATCATGCTTGCAATCATTTTCGCGGAAGGAATAGAAATACTTTCGTACTATTTGGTGACTGAATCCAGAGCAAATTTTAGTTTTGATTTCCCAAGTTGTTTTCTCCTATACAAGGAATTGTTTATGTTAGTCGGGATTGCTTCGTATATAACAAACGATATTCTCAGCAGATTGTTAGGATTTGGTTGTCTAATTGCGTCTCTTGGAGGTTTTGGAGCTGTAACTATGTTAAACCGAGTTCCTTTTGTTGTATATCTTTGTTTTCCTACAATCCTAATTTTTTGTTTGGTTGTCGATTTCCTTTTGGTTCCGTTTGGAGCTGTAGTCTACAACAATTCGAGATACTTTAAAGAATTTTGGGTTTCAAAAGCGTATGAAAATCAAGTTGAACGACGCCAATTACGGGCTTGTGCCCTGATTGGATATAGTCTGGGTCCATTGGGTACAATCAAACACAGCACAGCTTTGACAATTTGTGATAGCATGTTAACTACTACGGCTACATTAATTCTTACTTACGCTTCGCTGTAAATACGCATCGGGGAAATGACCTGATAGCTGGCGACTATTTTATGTTATATCCGGATTCGATGGTCTAATTATCAACTCTATATGAAAAAGCTAGATAAACATTTCAGCACTCCCATATACCGTGCTCCGAGGAAGGATGTATAAAAGATAAAGGAAAATTCAAAAATGGTCAAGTTACATTATACTTCTCATCTGGACTTTGTGCTGCTCTATGTTTCGTAATTGCCCACCGATATACTTAAAACAACCACAGGATGTCATAAATAGATTATTTTGAATAAAAAATTTCTCAACGGAAACAAACAATCTAGTGAACAGCCAAAATTGCGTATTTAATAAGTAGGTTTTGCAATAATCGTACTAGTTTTTTTTGGTGCAAGATGATATACAGTACTTAAGCCTTCATTAATATCTTTCCTGTGAGTTGTTTTCTGCAAAACTTCTCTAGGATTACACCCAACATATAAGAAGGCGTCAAAGCAACCTTTCCCTTGAGCCCACATTCATCAAATGCCGTTAAACACTTATCAGACCAGTTCTCCTGTAACGTTCTTATATCTGGTTTTTACCTAAGGCTATTTCCAAATTCAAAATATGCGTATAAGAGAATCAACTGATGGATAGTAGCCAAGCCATATTTACAGGCTTTGATTTGACTGGATTTATAAAACAACATTAAAGTTGGTGCTTTGAATTATACGTCGTTTAATGTAGTGTACACCATACTTGATATATTTCGTACATTATGGATTATTAGTTGTCATTTTAATATGGCAATTAACTTGATTCTGCTTCTTTGCACGCTATATTTGCTCATTTATGCCGTTAATACTTATAAAACACTTCTAGAAATGGAAAATAATAAAAAAACAGGACATCAATAGTGAGATAAAAATAGTAATCAATACCTCTATACATGGTTTGCCGAAATTCTCAAAACAACTTGATCACGACGGATTACGAAAATTCTGACGTATCATGTTTTTACCTTTAGTCAATGTACAGCCAATGTTAGCATGAACTTAGCACTAGTTGAACAACAAGCATTTTGAACGTTTTTGCATTGACTGATTTATTTACACCACGCATTGTATGCTGCATTTCATATAAGTAGTTTTAGTTTTTGGTTTATACTTCAACGCCCAAATAAACTTAGAACAAACGATGTAAATTTATAGTGATAAAAGTACTTGTTTATTTGCAAACATGCCAAAGCCAAGGAAAAATAATGGTAATAAAATCTATCACATCATCAAAATAAACACTTTTTATATAATTTTGAGATGCAACCAACTTTTTAGCAACGTTAATAGACCTACAGCAGTGGCTAATGTGACACTTCACTAATTGGATGAAAAGTCTGTTACCGTAGTGCGGCGAAACCACAACCTGCAATCTTTAGGCTTTAGCTATATTAGTATCGTAATACAAAAAAACGATAAGCCATATCAAGTGTATACAAAGACAAAAAAATGGGCAAAAGCTTTTTTATAGTAGTCGAATCCATTTGCAAAGAAGACTTAAACGGTTCGTCATACAGTCGTTGCTTAAGATTAATTCTCTCTGTGCAAAATCAACTCGCTTCTCAAAATCCTCCTGAATTCCGGCATCCTTCAAAAAAGTGAGTTGAGCGTCATTCTTTAACATAGATAGTTATGCCGCCTTTCACTTACCATTGCAAATAGAAATGCTTTAACATTAATAGGTTCGTTATTTTGTAATAAATGCGTTGACCCTCAAAAGGGCGACAATTTTTCTCACAATGCTTAATCTGAAAATCCACGGACTTAAACTTGGAGCATTGATACTATATTCAACAACCTCTGTTCGAGTTTGCCGAACACGTTTCAAGGTTATGGTTTCTAAGCAAAATACAGATAATAACAAAGCTAGTGCCGCGCACAGAAAGACTAACGGCGCGGCAAACTTTTCCAATTGGATTATATCTAAATGCGCATAAGGCTTCTCAGTTCTCTCCATTCTGACAGCTTCACTGATCCCCTGACGAAGATTAAAATTCCAGATATTCCAATGCATGATCTTCTCCCGAAGTCCAGACTGATGGATTCGCTCAATGGTCTCCGAAATCCAATAACTATTTACGGTGTACAGTCCCCAATACAAAGGCTCTCGTAGAAGCGGTTCTTTGACGATCTTGCATTGTGTGGACTTATTTGTGAAGTCGGAAAACATTTGTCTGGAAAAATGGGCAGATTTATCATACCAAATAAAAGCAAGTCTCTCTTTGATCGCTTCCAAGATATGCATGGAAGATGGCGCAGAAGTCAAAAACACTTGTGAATAGTTCAATGGGATTTGTTTCTGCTGAAGTATGGGGGAATATGTTTCGTCTACATATTCAGGAGGAAAAGACACAAATATTCTGTAACCAGCTTCAAATACATCTATCAATTTTTCGTGTGCTGGAACTGGAGTCCAAACAGATAGACAACTTGTGATAGATGTTTCATACAGCATGGATATAAACGTAATGAGAAATACGATACCCAAACAAAGGGTTTTTGGTCGAGTGAATTTAAGAGGACCATTCCTAGCTAGCATAGAAACCATGTTCAATATTTCAGCAACTATTTCACTACACGAAAGACATGAGCAATTAGTTCGGGTAAGGAATATTACAAATAGAAGTGTTGATATGGAAATAAGTAGCCAAGTCACCCCCGTGTAGGACGCTGTCCACACATCGGTGCGTAGAAAAGCGTTTTTCTCCATGTAATCTTCGCAGTAAACCACAATTTCACTTGCACTCATGACATATTTAAGATCGAGAACTGACTTATCATCATTGATTATAGAATAAGATGCATAGATCGACTGTACGTCTAAAACACTACCTTGAATAAGAAACCGATCGAACTCGTCAGAAGCGTATATTTCGAGAGATATGTTGTGAACTTGTGCAATGTACATCATTGACACGGTAAATGGATCACAGTACATCATTTGAATGGATCTCAATCTCGGTACAAAACGTGCACAAGCATACCTATCTACGCTAAACATAAATTGATTGTAGTATTCCGAGTATAATGGATAATGCATAACATGTACCCGGAACTTTTGTGCATTTCTGAACTTTTTCTTATGTGTTTTCAAAGGATTTTGAAGAAGATTTTTAATATTCTCTCCCGACCAGGGAATGCTTTCTTGGTCTTCCTCGTTTGCGTATGCTGGGAAAATCTTAAACGTGATAAGTTCTGATTTATTAGGTTCAATTCCGAGTTTTAATGCTGGGAAGTACTTAACACTGTCTGTTTGAATCTTCAACGGATCTATGAGTACGTTTTCTTCGTATACTAATAAAATCAGGACTGTGGATATCCTCAACATGTAAGGAAGAATATTTGTCCAAATGGAATTATTACTTGCAGTTTCGATCGCACCAAATACGATTTGAAATGGCTGAGTAAATCGATAACTTGTGTCGACTTTGAATTCTTCCTCTGAGTCGTAAGATAGGTAAATTTTAAGTTGGATATTAGTACCAATACGAGCTATGTTTTTGTTGTCAAGCTCTTGTTGTAGGGGGGAATTGTTTGAGATGATCCACAGAACAAAATTGTCTGCCTCAGTGTGCAAATACGACGCAAGGGAACTCAGGGCTTGGTTAACGATTCCCAATTGCGCTCCATGGGTGTCTTTGAAAAATTGATAGAAAAAAATCATACTGGCTTGGGTAAAGCAAAATGCGCCAAAGCACTTCATTTTGGAATAAGGCAACCAGTCAAAAACAACGTTTTGTAAGTTGTCCAAAAAACACTTGAACTCACACAATTCAAATTAAGGCCAAACTGTGTTACGTTATATATGCCGTTGGCCAACAAATTGTCCAAAAGTGACAGTTATTTGGGTGATCTAAGTTGGCACTTGCTTTACAAATCTTTAAACGTGAAATATATTTTGTAGGTTTATTGATTTATTGCTGGCGTTAACTGAAGTCTAGTTAAGCGCACAAGCACATATTTGGTTCTGTACGCTTTTAAAAGTATTAGAATTTTATGTTTATTTCTTTGTTGGTTCTAAAATCAATGGCAAGTCTTTTTTATTGCATGCATATGATTATGCCAAACAATGGTATGAACTCTGAATTTTCTGTTACAAATTCGTAGGAAGAATTTCGTGTAAAGTGTTCGAAATTTGTTGGCAATCCATGACTCATTTATTCATTTACTAACGGGTCAAAAGTAGGAAAGCTTAAAATCGTACGGCACTGCACTCTGCAATTTTCAAATTTTCTAGAAGAACAAACAAGGATAAAAAGACAATTGACCAGCTTAGCTTTTTTTCTTCTCTACCGATGGAATTTTTAAACTATAATTTAACAAAGAAATGGGCAATTGCTTTCACGACTTTTATGTATTTATCGATTAATAAGTGAACGATGACTTATCTCAATAGAAAATTAGTATTGCAAATAAATCATACTGTGTTTGTCAATTCCATAAAAAACTTTCTAAAACGGTCTCTGGTTTACTAATTCTCACAATTCTAATCCCACATTTCAACCGCGCGACCAATTTTGCTCCCAAATTCGATTAGAACTCCAACAGCCACAGTCTAATGCTCCGAACACTGCCGGATGCCCAATAAATTGAAATATGTTTTGAACAGGAAGCTCACGTAACAATGCGGACGCAAACAATCATTTACACAACATTCAGTCAGCGATAGCTCTAGAGAGTCCCAGTAAACTAAGTTACCAAATAATTTACGACTCGTTATAACATAGGTCTTTAGAGATAGATAGAATCCTTTTTCGTGCAGAATGATGCTAGGTTATAATTTTGCAATGTCCTATCTAACGGATTTACAATATACAGATGCGGATCATCTAAACTGATGGAAGTAATGTACTAAGTCAATGGGAGATCGACCGTTTACACCAGCCAGAATCTTGGCCAAACCCATATAAGAAGAACCAAAAAATAAATTAGACCTTGCGACATATTGCTAGTTGTAGAAATATGTTTAACCAAGCG
Organism: Seira musarum; assembly: GCA_027743895.1. NCBI lineage: Eukaryota > Metazoa > Arthropoda > Collembola > Entomobryomorpha > Entomobryidae > Seira > Seira musarum. The sequence continues at coordinate 13,481 of JAHZMX010003903.1, forward strand.
CTTTCAATATTGTCCAAGCAAATAAACAAAACCTAATAAACAGGATGTTTTTTAGACTACATCCTGGACGGGTGCCACGTAAATTAACACGAAATTCAGAGCCACTTGGTATAACCTGGCGGAGAGCAGAGACTTATAGGCTATACGTTCTATAAAAGCTTAATGTTTCATTGATATGGCTTCCAAAAACCGTAAGCCTAATATATTATACGAATCAAATTAACCTTGCCTATTTCACATGTATTATATCATAGCCAAGAGATATCTCAGCATGTATTTGGCAATTGATTAAACACAAAAATCTAAGCCAAGGGAAAATTTTCTGTGTAACTTTGCCACCAAATCGATTAAAACAACATAAAAATGCTCGACAAGCGACTAATGCCTATATTTTTTGGATGTTTCAAGTCACAGAGCTTATTGATTCTCATTAGAATTGAAATTCAATTATATTCCAAAACACTGACAACCTTTGCCCATCTACATTTTAATAACTAAAATGTCATTCAGATTGAGTTGGTTTTGAACCAAAACCTAAATATTTTTGGCGCCATCGCATATGACATGTTTGCGTTTTGATTCAACTAATAATTGTAAGTGACTCTCGGAACCTAAAATAAATGGCTAAGGAGCGAGGCAATAACGTCCTGCCTAAATTGATTGTCTATTTATGTGAAAAATGGCTGTGTATCGTAGAAAAATCAAAACTTCAAAAGTAACGAGAGCGAAAGAATAGAAGAGGGTGGGGAAAAAAATCGGAAGCCTTTGGAAGGCCAGCATATATTGTATACAGGGCTTCGTAATTGTAATATGTAATCCAAAACCCATAAACTTGCACGTTTTTTGGAAAAACATCCGGGACCTGAAATGACCACTCAACTCACGATGAGTCCGATCTTCCTAGAATATCGGATATACTTGCCAGAAGGTTAGCAAGAAAATCAGGTTATCCGTCATTGGTACTAGAAAAGCTAAATTATTTGTGGGCCTTGCCACGTAAAACCCTAACTTTAATACCGTACACGAATCGAATTGAGTGCCTAGCCCATACCAAATACTTGGAACTTCCGAGTTTTAAGTAAGACCACATATAGGGGCATACGCAAACCGGTTTGTATTTTTTTAGTATTTTGCGTAACTTGTCGGTAATGTATGGATTTTGCTGAATTACTCACCAATTATTTCTCCAACTATCCCTAAAAAACTGACATTAAACCCCATTGAAATTTACATCACCGGTGCAAGGCCCCTGCGTGAAATACATAAATTATGGTATTATTTTCATTCCAATAAAATCAGCATAAAATCAAGGCAAAACACTAGAACCACCAAAAAGAATGCCGCAAATACTCGAGCCCGTTTCATTCGAGCTTTTTACAAAGAAATTTTGGTACGTCCTAACTGTTCCAACTGTACATCCGAGAAACCCGTGGTCACATAGGAACCGTTGTTCTACTATCCCACCAGAACACAACTTGAAATGATTCCGTATGGAGTAACGTTTCAAGGATACAAATATATCGTCATGGGTGAAACACGAGATGGAAATTCAGAGACGGGGTTTAGCATAAAAATGATAACAAGATTCCTTTCTCCATTCAATCTAGATCTTTGGCTTGCAATCGTGCTTCTTGTATTCACGTTGTGTTCAGTACTGCGATACCTAGTCCGTAATATATCGTCCTGGGATCTACTATTCCGTTTATTTTTGGAACAAGGTTTTGGAGGCAACTGTGGTAAAGCGTCCTACTATATTGGATCATTGCCCACTATATAATACAGGCCCAACACTATTGATGAAAATCAATGCAAAGCTTCGATCCCAAATTGGGACAGATTTCTCCGCTTGGTGCGCCACTACCCTCACCAACTTTTTGTACGTGTCTTATGCATTGCAAAACTTCTGGAAAACCAGATTTCCAATCCATCATTACAATTCGAGAAACGGAAAGACTGTCCAAATGTTTTTACCGGGACAATTCTTATTCCGTGAAATACGTTATCACCGTTATCAGCATCGATTAATAAGCCATTGCCCACTATATAATACAGGCCCAACACTATTGATGAAAATTAATGCAAAGCTTCGATCCCAAATTGGGGCAGATTTCTCCGCTTGGTGCGCCACTACCCTCACCAACTTTTTGTACGTGTCTTATGCATTGCAATGTAGTTTTATCGTAAAACATGTCTCATTAGATGATAAATTAGTAATTTTACCCATTTTTCTTCAAGAATAAAAATTGCAAGCTTTTTTATGTTCTTTGAGACTGGTTTTGTAATCAAGTTTAAGGTTTTTATGAAGAAAAAATTATTTTCTCTAAAGCCTAAAGTGTAAATAGATTTTACATACACTACGAATCATGCACCATCAACGATCTAATTTCTGTTTTCCTTCGATAACCTGAAACTACGAATATTTTTAATAATGTGACACCATGCAGTTACGAACTATGTATAAAAAGAGGGCTACATAACTGCTCACTGAATATGTGTAGAGTGGAACTTGGTGATTTTTTTGCCCTCTACGTATAATTCTTTAAGTTTTTTACATCACACTCTCACCGACAAACTAAATCCATATTTTCATTTATAACAAAACTTGACTAAATAGTCTTAAAAGACACTTCCTAATTGACGCACTAAATAATAAGCCACCGGTAGTTTATGACAGAGATATTATGGAAATGACATGGTCCTCTTTAGTAAAGTGGCAAGAGCAGACAGCTGATCGGCATTTATAACCATTCACGGGAAAAAGAATACACATAACAGGTAGTCAAATAATTTAATTAAGGTGTAAAAAAATTTTTCGTAATAAAATTTGCTCTGGACATGATTTGAAACCATTTAACTCGAGACTAACTTTTGAACGGATTTTCGTGAAAAATGATTCCATTCGTTCCACTTTTTGATGGTACACCAACGGTGCAACATATACAAACCATTTTACTAATTGTGTGTGAAGTGATTTAGTCACCGATTTAATTAATTGTACGTAAATTATGTACTAATTGTAAGTTATGAAAGATGCAGCGGAGCTCTACTACTATGTAAACAAGTAATGTTTTGGTGTGCCTGGTGCTGCCATGCGGCAAATGTTTTCCCTACTGCGAGAGACAAAGATACTCGGCTTTACGGCAGGCCTTGTATATATAGTGGGCAATGATTGGATCATGGATGCTTCTCACACTTCTTCTACGTAATTTGTACACATCATCAATGTACTCGGATATATCGACTCCTCCAGCTCCAAACTATCTTTCTGTGAATACGTCCGCATTGTTCAAAACAGGACAAGAATTGCCTGTTTTGTACGTATGTATTTAAGGATGGGTGTCCGAGAGGCACATGCCCCCCAGCACCCAGCTGCTGAAGCCAAGACAAGGCTTATTGCAGTCTTTCCCTCTTACACCCACACTCGTGGATTGCCTGTTTTAGTTTTCGTACACCTTTCGGAATTTCATTCAGAGGCTTTTGCTGAGATGTGCATAATTTATCCAGTTAATGCAAATTTTGGTATGGGACGAATGATGAATTTCCCCTGTCCGACTGGGTGGAGTACGGGAGGGCGTAAAAATAATGGGCATATATTTGACAGTCGGTTGTTGGACACTAATTTAATTGTAAATTTAAGTCTAAGTCGTGGCCTTGATCAGCACAAAATACCACAAAAATATGTTCGTCATCCCGAAGAAGACATTAGCCCGACGCCGTTAGGTATTGCAGTGGCTATTCTCTCCGAGATCAACGTTAATTATGACATAAATAAATATTTAGGTCCACTTCTGAGTTTGTTGGGTGAAAGAGTGATGTATGAAAACAATGAGTCCCCAAATAATCAATTTATTAAGGCCCAGGGTATAACAATAATGTACTCAACATTCACATACTTCACTGCAACCGTTATCCGGGATCTTGCTGCATTTATTGAATCAGGTATTTATGAATTAGAACGTAGGTTCCAGGGTCTCGGGGTCCTTGACCAACGCTTTCTAAGGCGGCTTCGTAAGAGTTGTAAGGGGAGGATTGACTTGATAAGCTTTAAAAGAAAAATTCTTTATTGCAAGAAGGAACCTGATGAGGGATGTGGAAGGCGACACCAACAAGTTTCAAATCATATTTTGAGGTCATTTAGCCAGGCAGAGTGCAATCTAGAAATACCGATAAAGCTAGTTGAATTGTACGTCCTTTGGGTGTTATTTTGCAGCTTAAATACTTTTTCAACTATTGCTTTTGTCCAGGAAGTTGTGGTTATTCATATGACTGAACATAAATCTAGTTCCGCTGTTTTTATTATGTTTTGGAATACTTGTAAAGCCCCTTCCCTTGAACTGGTAAATCTGTTACAGCTAATTATTTTGGAAACGTTTAAAAAAATAAGAGAACTGTTTTCACTTTTTGAATCAAACTTCCTAGATTTTCGTCACTCGCGCCGCATTAATGTTTTGAGTAAAAATGAAGCGGAATAATGTATTGTTGCAAGCATTCAAGTTTATGAATACTGATACATACTTCATTTTTACAGTATGCTTGCTTATAATGTCACGGCGCGGTGAATAGATACGTTGCTATATTCTATTTGTCAATTTCTGGGAAATTTTTACCGCAAAATTTGAGCGGATTTGAAACGAAATAACTTTGTTCAGTGGAAGGGTATACTATAAAGTTTGACCTTCTGGCTGGTGAGAGTCATCAATTTGCTGAAAAAGGCAAAGCCTTATCATAATAATTTGATGTTATTGTGGAAGTTTAGAGTTTATAATACTAATTTAAATATTTGTTATGAAACTGAGACTTAGTTACGAATAGACGTGGTCCTTGTAGTCATGGCTACAAATCGTTGTTTTACGAATCAGAGTTCAGAAAAAGTATTAGCGTCGTTCAATTGTGAATTTGCGTTTTAATTTACGGTTGCAGAATGTCTCGGATCAAACTTCAAAAAGGAATCTTGTAAGGTGCTCCAAGGTCTAGCATTGAACTATGGATTTCACTTAACGTTCAAAATTGGCAACAGGATTACATCCACTGTCCTCAGAAAAGCCATATAGAAATACAACGATAAGGTTTCCATACGAATTGTAAAGTACGTTCCACACTGAAATCCTATCGGTTTTAGTGTTACAAAGCGTTTCAATGTACGCCGCCTATCGCGACAATTAAGCGTTTCTAAATGTTTTCTTTTGCCCTCAATGATTTTTGTAGTTTCATCTAAGCACTTACTTACAATCAACGTCAGTATATATATCATAGTTGAAACAACTATTGAAGTAAGTGGAAATACCCAGTATATTTCCCACGGGAGATAATTGTAAAACTTGATAGAAAAAACGTAGGAACTGACGAGCAGAACAAACCCGATGCGATACAAATGGAGGAAAATAGCGGACCAATATTTTCTTGACACAAAATAAGCAATAGTGAGGGTCGAATATGATTTGAAAAATAATGGATCATCTAATGACAAGTTAGAAATCATATGAAGACAATGAAGCATTAGCTCCAAGTAGTAAACTTGTGTAGTAAATAAAATGGAAAACAGTTTGAAACATTCGAAAACACAAATTGTCGAAAAATATATACGGAGTAAAAAGACCAGCCATTGAAACTCCTTCTCGGGGAACAGTCTGGACAAGGAATAGTAAAAAGGATCTATTTTTAAAGCGAGCCCACAAGCTGTTGATAGAAAAATCGTGAAGAATATTTGGATAACGATGCCTTTGAGCATGAAGGAAATTCTGTTCCATGTTTCGTTGTCCGTGAATTGTTTAAAAACTTTTGGGTTCCGTTTCGACAGCATCATTTTCAACTTGTTCAGATGAGTAAGGCCTTCAGAAAAATTTTCTGCTTTGGTGATAGTGATAATTGCTAAACCACATTCAAGAACTGCGAACACTGATGTGCCATAGTTAAAGATTGCTAGTGCGGCATCACTCGGCCAGTTACAAATGAACCCTAATACGCTCGATCCTAATCCAATAACGAAGGAGATCACAAATGCATGATAATACCACACGAAATAGGTTTTCGACTTCCAATTGTCAGGATATATTAGTGTTTCTGTTGAACTGTCCCATTCTAGTACTGCTCGGAGTGGGAAATTGTCGTAGAGCCTTTGATGCAGTGCCAAAGCATCAGCACAATGTGAACTTTTGTCCTTTCTTGACATTGCGCTTATTTGATATTTAGAAAAAGCATTTTCCCGAGTTTCTGAGAAATATAGCTAAAATTTGGTAGTAATTTTTGCGACTTTTAGGTCTAATAGAGAAAAGCAAAGTGGTATAGACTGAGAATTTACAAAATCGTTTGCTCTACATTTGGAAAAATACTCGTCAATATTTTTTCCAAAAAAATCGATTTAGATAATTTATTTTCTCCTTATAATTTAAGAAGATTGTTTTATGTAAAACCGAGAAAGTACTTTAGCAGACCTGAATTTCTTATCAACATTCTTCTATTTTAATCTAGTTTTTATAAAAAGTAAACTTAAATTTAATTTTTTAAATGTCAAATCGTCCATGGATTTAAAACCAGACATGAATTTTTGATAAGATGGGTTTCAATATTCTGACTTTAGAATGGGCTTTTATCTATGGATATTTGAAAAACGGGTAATTTCCGTTAGATTTCCACGAAAAAACAAGATGACTTGATTAAAGTAAATACTATTGAAAAGAATTTAGTACATTGCAAAACTTCGTCGGTAAAAACTTGCTCCGTACTCAGATCGGATCAATTTAATAGGAGGACTCCTTGCCAAAATGTAGAAATTTTGTATTAATCAGCAGCGCTTGTTTGCTTTATTCACATTTTGTAAATACATCAGCATAATATCTCACTTTTTGCATTAGGAAACTATGTGTTTTTTGTTTCCTTCAGATTCCCCAAATTGAGCAGTGTTGTAATATCTGGTGATTTTATTTTCCAATCAAGTTTAACAAATAACACGAATGCATCAACAATTTCCAAATTCAATTTGCACACAATTATTCTATCGAAGCGATGATATTTAGTAGCTTTTCATAAACTCTATGGTGGGGGTGTTGATTAGCTCGTTGTTGTCCTAATAAATTTAAAAAAGTTTTAATAGATCTTTCTAACCAATCAATTGAAAATGTTCTTTTATAATTTGAACAAACCTTAGCCCAGAGAAAATCCAAATGGTTGTAGCGACTGTGGTTAACTCGGTGAGTCATTTGGAGATTTGGCAAGAGCTCTGAGAGCCGGAAAACATCCTAAAAATTTCCCCAAATTTAATTTTAACGTTTAGCAATCGATTTAGAATAATTAATAAATCAATTTTTAATCCTAAAATCACATTTAAATACAAAAACTCATATTGCTTTTTCTTACCGATGGTACTGCCAAAGGATCATTAGCACCCCAGAACAGCCCAACGGGCGCCGTAATTTCTATCGTGGGATACCAAAGGAACATAATTTGCTAACTTCGTTCTATGCGACTTAAAAAATACATATGGGTTATTATCGTACTTGAAAGGTCATATTGTGGAGGTTTTGGCGTTCCATACTCTTCCAAGTTCTGTTTTTCTCCGTAATCAAACTTCTGGAAGTTTCCGCTCATCACACCTTGTCCAAAGTGCACTATATTTCTAACCGAAGAACCGGCAGGTACGTGACCCAAAATTGTTGGAAGCATGTCCCTATTCAACTGATCTGAGTTCCACCCAACAAGAAGAAACAAAACATTTGCGCACATTTCCTTGAATAAACTCTTCTGATGACAAGACGTCTTCCCCATCAATTCCATGAATGCGTTTGACGGCAAAAGTTCGTAAACTCCGGTCATCTTAGATAACCAATCTACTTGTCTGCAGAACAAAATTCATGCTATTTGAATACTTAAGTCAGAGAATTGTTTTTGAAAATTACTTTCGTGACTTATTCAAAGCTAATCAATTAATACCTGCTGAACGGTGCAATTAAGGCGATTGGGCTGTACATATGCTCTGTAAATCAATTTGTAAAACATTAGCAATTTTAAAATAAATTAGGTCGCACATCCCAATTTGTAATTTGTAAAAAGCAGTTAATGATTTACCCACGAATGCAACCGGTGCATGTGCAACCATCAGTTTTATCTTGGCTGTAAAATATAAATGTTATTAGAAACTTAAGAAAATTGCTATAACTATTTATTCAAACTCTGATAATTACAGTTGTATTCCGGTTTCTCCGACATGGTTATCCAAAATCCTGAAAAAAATTGAGAAACATTTTGTTATCTCGAAATTAATTGACGAAAACGGAAATAAATATTCATGTTATAAGACATATTGAACCTGTTGTTCCCATAGAATGGCCAATGTCTGAAAAAGTTAGCGTAATAATTATAGTATTTGCGAGACGTATGTTTTAAGTAAAATCAACTTACAATAAATCTGATCCACTCCAGTTGTTTTAAGGACGTAATCAATATCAGCAGGGATATCTGCAAAAATAGGAGGAAGCATCAATAAAGTCTTTCTGATTTTCTTTATCGTAAGTTTTGCCAAATAGCGGTTTTAGTACTTGCCATATAGTCCAAGCTCGTTCCATGAGTATGCCCAGAACTTTGCCCTGTCACGGAATGGATGTAAAACGGTGTGGTTCCTACCGTAAGTGGAACCTCTGTAATTACCGAGCCATACATCGTAGCATTCATCGGCTAACTTGTATGCTATAATAAGGAATCAGGATTTGTTCGCATTTGAAAAAAAAATATATCACAAATTTTGATAAACGCCAAATTATTTTTGGACTTAATTACCTAAAGCCTTCTCAGGTCCAGCAATAACATAGTTTGAACTGTCTCCTAGAAGACCATGCTGTACCCATACGACACGTTTGTTTTCTGAGGGTCCACATTTTGGAGAAGGCTGGTTAGTGGTTATACAAAAACATCAATTTTTAATGAAAAAAATTAATGCAAGTTTTCCTGATCACAAAAATATTGAATGCATTTACCACAGTCAGGCTAGCGTCTTCATTGTCAGCCTGAATGGAGTTGCCAGGTTTGAAAATATTTGAAGGAAACTGGAACTTTGAGCTTGCCACACTTACAAGGCCCAGCAGTACAAAAAGAGCTAAGCGTTTCATTTTTCAACCTAGATCTGGGCAACCGAGTTCTTTCAACCACGTATGCTCCAATGCATTTGGATGCATTTTGAAACGCGTGCCATCGTTTTTATATGCTCTGTCAAACCAAGGTTAATCGATCAAATCATCGTGCCAGATCGGTACAAAGTTCAAAATGATTGTTAGCTGTTAGTAAATAAAAGTTATGGAGGCCCGTGAGTAACCAGAAATAAATCTATGCCCGTGCAAATAGCATGTCAATTGAATTGTTTGTTTTGTAAATATAGTTTAATACATGTGGTTTTATTAAGCCAAATTTATTTGATATTAAGTTTTGTCAAAAACCGGATACGTTTGTCACTGGACGAACATTCTTGTGGGCAATAATGAAGGGAATCAATTAGCTGATAATTTGGTTTTCAATAAATTTTTAATTACGATACTTTATCCTATGTTAGCTACCTTAGCTCCAAAGTAATTTCTACCCGTTTTGATAAAATTTAGTCTGTTCATTTTTACTCCACGTATTTACCCATTTTTCCTTTTCCAAAATTTCTCATGAACAATGTCAGGCAAAAGCCGTACGAATGAGTTCCTATTTTTATATACCCATTTGATATCTATTGTGCAAGTTCCGTTTTTTGTGCTGTTGCAGTTATTATATTATATTATTCAGTCTTTATTGCAAACATCAACATGTACTACATGGGTTATTGTGCCAAAATAATTGCCATATATTTTTAAAATTATTACTGATACAACATTAAGTCAGTATGTAATAATTTGGGATTTTTCTTGGTCCAAGTCATGTCTGCGAATTCACAAAAGCCAAACCAAAATAAAACAACACAAAAGAGTCTTTCGCACCATCTAATGTGCATAGGTGTATTTGTCTATTTTTATTTTTGGATTCTACCCATTTTGCCCCTTGGACACTTGCCCCCTGGACAGTTGCCATACCTAATTTGCCCCTTGGAAACTTGCCCTT
>JAHZMX010003904.1:0-10919 GCA_027743895.1 Seira musarum
CTTCAATCAACGATTTTACAATTTTTAAGACTACTCTCTGCTTCCTTCCCAATCGTCTCTGTTCGTTTCAATTATGCTCAATTAGGAGTACAGTGTACTCAAGCAGCATGAGTCATGCTATGATAATCAAATTTTAATTGAATGCATATGAATTAGTCGTAGCAACATTTATGATTAAGAATTGGACTTCTCAAATGAAAAAAAAACATTATTACAATAAGACCCCGAGTTTAAGGGGTTGCATGGATGAGCGCATATAATAATGACGCTTTTAATCGACTTCCGTTCACCTACAAATGTCGTTTTAAGATATTTATAAGTCTTCAATTAATGCATGTTAATATTCTATACTTTTCTATTTCCCAGAATCTGCAGCTGGTAGGGCTCGCAATGTTGTTAAGCGTATGCATGCAACGGATACAAATTACAACCAATTCAATTGCGTCACCAATTAATAGATTAAAATTGCAAGTGCAATATTCATTATCGGAAATAGCACCTTAACCAAATAATGAAACAAATAAACCACCCGGGAATAAACTGTGTTAGAACAAACCGTTCTATTCTGCCTTATTAGATTCCCTAGAATGCAAAATAAAATTGTTGATGTGCTGGAAACTGCCGGCATAAATTGGCTGGCACTTCTGTATGCCGGAAGTTTTTTTGCCGGCGGTTGTGGATACTGGCAGTTAAGGCTGCCGGCAGTTTTGTATGCCGGCACTTGTGCATGCCGGCAGTTCCGGGCCGGCAATTGTTGCGCCGGCAGTTCAGTGCCGGCATTTGCCTGCCTTCCTCTATATTCGGTTTGATATTGTGAATTCTTGGAGTCATGATGCTAATTCTGACCGACTGGACCCTGCTAACACCAGACTTTCGCAAATCACTTGAATTGTCTTTGGAGGTTTTTGAAAAAAATTGGGCCACTATCAGAAATTTTGTCCTTGGATCGTGAAATACTTGAAGTAAAGTCAAAAATGAATCGAAAAGTGTACTCAATCTGGATTCACAACCTATTCTTGATTCATTTAGTCCTTTTGAATGCAGTGCTTATGATGCACGAAGATCTGGAAATTGATCCGGGCAAATTGCACACAATGTTTTCCTCACGTAATCCGGTCCTTCATAAATTCATATGGATTTGTGCAGCTGTACATATTGCTGCATGTATCGAGGGGTTTTCTTTGGTTGTGTGTGTTCCCGGAGTAATCATCTATCACGTTAAAAGCCTGATTGACGGAATGACATTGGCTGTAAATAAGAAGGGAAGGGCTTCTTTGCTTGATATCATGATGGAGTATAAAAAACTTGAATTTGCCATTCGACCTGTGAATTCCTTGTTGGCTGACCTCCTACTCCGGTTTCACGCTACATGTGGGCTGCAGCAATTCATGGAGGTGCTTTTCACATTTCACTCGATCAAGGATGGGGGAAAGTTTGAGGAGTACCAAGTGTATCTCTCTGATGTTCTGGTAAGTTTTTGTAAATAGTTTGTGATGTATCTTAATTAGTTGATTTGCTTGATTGACTTAAATTGTTCATGTAGACTGCTACTGAACTCATGTCTGTCTTCTGTTCTAGCCTTGAACTTATGTACGCCTTTCTTAGCCTTTAAGATACACATTTCTTGATGTTGCACCTCAGACCAAATCCAACTTTCTTGTGAGAAGCACTCACTCGTAATTCTGTAAAAGAATACTATTAAATGAACATTAAATATTTCTCACTTCCAAGGCAAAAAATCTACGCACTGATCACACTCATATCTCGGCCATTTTCATAACGTCAATACTTGGACACCACATAGTTGTACTGGAACTTTTACAAAATGTAATGAAATGATAATTTTGAGATAAAGCAAATTAATACTCATATTTGTTTTTAATAGCTCAACGTAACCCTGATATTTCACTCCTTCAAGGCTTTATCGAATTTGGATTGCACAGTGACAACCTTCTTTCATGATGTTCGCGCTGAATGCCTGAGACCGTATCCAGGGAGAAATCGAACTCTCTTGAGACAATACTTTGCGTCACTTCGACCAGATACGGTTAGAATTGGTCCATGCATTTGCAAGAAGTCTACAACTTTGGAGACCGCTCTTATATACTTGGAGTTGGAGTACATGATGACAGCTGCACTTTGGCCATGAACATCAATCAATCGATTTGTTTAAATTCTAAATTTTACAAATTGAGTTTTAAAACAATTAAAATGAGCTTATGCTTTTGTATTGTATGCATTGATTTCCAGACACGTTGGCAATATAATTTTATCGTATTATTTTACTGAAAATACATATTTATTATATTACATTCAGAAACAAAACATACTTCCATAAATCACGAAAGCATTAATATTATCAACAACGATTTTGAGAAAAAATGATGTTAGTATTAAAAATTAAATGAATAAGCAAGCACAAATAAATAACACCAGAGAAAGCTACAATTGATAGAATTTGATTGAAACTAATCTGATCCATTTTAAGGAACGGCTTTGTTGGGGATGGATCAATAAGTCGCTGATTCTCTGACAGTCTTATAGCCCAATCCTTACGCTCATCAACGTAATCCGTCATGCCGCTTTCCCTAATCCAAGAAATGGTTTTGGCTATCCAATATCGGTTAATCGTGTGGATCGTCCAAAATCTTGGACCAGCACGAAGCATATCCGTTACATCCAAACACTGATACTCAACTTCTGCACCATCTTCATTTAGTTCATGTTCCAAATCTCTTTTAGTGAATTTTATCAGTACTGAAGGAATAAGCAGTGCTGCTCTCATTGAGGTGTCGCTCCAGTCCAGTAAAATTCGATCTCGACCTTGTGGTAGCGAATGTGTGGGGGGAAAATAATGAAAACTCGTATTGAATACATGTGAAAGATTTCGAACGTCAAATGCGGGTTTATATGCATTTCTAGAATACTCCTCATTGAAACCCTGAGACGAATAAGCCAAAATTTTATAGCCTCCATCAAGAAACTCCTTCAGCGACTGAAATCCAGGTGTTGGTTTGAATGTCGATATAAGGCTTGTTAGATTATTTCCATACCAGTTTCCCACGAATAAAGTGAAGAAATAAATCCAGATATAAATCATTTTGAACTTTTCCCTGACCTTGTCTTCCACGAACTGACCAAGTGCCAGAGCCAAATGAATGAATCCTAATTTAAGGTAGCTGACCCTTACAATGTTTCTACTGACGCAATACAATAGTAAATAAGATGCTAATATGGTACACCAAGTCAAATTATCAAATGAGGCAAACCAAACTGATCCAATCCAGGATTCCGTTGCATAAGACGGTTGCAATTTTTTACAGTAAACTGGGGCATAATAATAAATTCGGGACAGGGTAAGAGTTCCTTGAAGGAGAAGTGGGTGTAATGTATTGGTGTATGCAATGTTCTGCGACCCTAACAGGAATTGTTTCCGCCAGTCAAGTTTAATATCGAACAACAACTCTACACTAAAATTATGACAGTGAAAAATATAAGTGGAAACAATTACATCATAGGAACAGTACCTGATGTCTGGATAACCCTTTTCAAGAAGCATGTCACAAAGGGATCCATTTGCAGTGTATTGCCACGGATCTTCAGAACGTAATTCTACTTGGATTTTGGCGCCTCCTCTGTTTCGAAAAAGCTGTTTGTGGAGGTCAATTGGTGTCCTTGGGAAACTGAACGAATCTTTAATGTCGTTGACATAACCACTTAGTACTGGAGTAAGTCGCAAGTGTCCGTTCGTAAAATGAAACACGATTTTCGTTGCTGGAGCGTTAACAATTCGCGTATTTTTAATTTCGTCTTCAAGACTATCGCTGAGAGTTTGTTCCTTTGGCAGTGAAAATACAAGCAAATTTCTTGGGCTAAAAGCCGCACTACAGAAACTCCAATATGCATTGCGAAAACTTTGCTCCGTCCAAGGTCCAAACACAATAATTATGGGAATTCTTAACCTGAACCACCTGCATTCAATCGGATAGTTATATAAATCATAAAAGGAGTCCAGTCGTATTGTTGGTACTTGAACTTCCTTATTTCTACTCCATTCCTTTGGAAAGGTTTTGAATGAGTGTACCACAAGTAAATATTGCTCTGATTTTTCCTTGACGTTTTCTAAGATATTGTCATACACAGCAGAAGATAAGCTATCCCTAGACGGAATTACATTTAGACTGTCTGACTTTACCGAGTTTTTAGGTAAAACTAAAACCAGAATACTTAGGATAAACATGTTTAGTTTCCGTTTCCTAGTGCTGAATTCCATCCAGAATTTCTTGATAGCAAATTTTAAAAATGTAGAATAACAAAATAGGGCTCCCGAAAGCCGAGAACAAGGTAAGCGCACAAAAACTCAAATAATTGTTTATTAGGCCAAACACGCTAACGCTGTTAATTGATTCTTCTTACTTTTTTCGATAGAATATGCGCTTCCATGATAAGTTAAATAATATGAGGGAAATGAATAACTGTCCAACGGAAGTGGTCGGTGATCGAAAACATGTTTGCCTCCGTGTTTTTCTTTAGTTCAGAGATATTTCTTAGTAACTCCTCTTCGGTCTGGTTTCATTTGATCACAATACCCGTGCAAATTGACGATACTTTTATCTGTAAGTATGGTTCAGTTCAAGGCGTGATAGTGGTTTGGGCATAGCCGAGTGGTGCCAATCAATGATGACAATGATGATTCCTCATAATGATGACAAAACTTTCGTGTATCGCACATCGCACTTTGCGTTAAATTAGGCCTAATTTTCGAAGTCTACTATAATGCATTTTGCTGCTCCGTCATTTCGTCTAGTAACCGTCAATGAAAACTATAATTTGGAAGATGGAACTTTTGAATTATTTTAAGAGATTTCTAATTTTTTCAGCAAATACAAAAATTGCAATGCACTGTAAATTAGTAAAACCTTCAACGGTTGAATAAATAAGTCCTTAGTACTTATGCGGTACATTACCGTTCAAATCATGACGATTATGTACTCTACGAGTATTAAAGTGAAACGACGAAATCTTTGATTTGACACTGCATGAAGTGGAACTGAAACAAAAGAAATAAAAAACTGCACCCAAAAATTATATAAAGTGACAATAACCGTAACCCGTTAAATACTCGGCTTATTTTTTAAATCATAGCATTTCTTTAATAGTGACTTCGGATGCGTGGGTTGAAATGACCTAACGTGAGTGAATGGAGTTTTTACTTACACGCAAACAACCACGGTCTAGCAGTTTTACGAAATGAACTTCGTAAAAGATGTAGCAAAAAGCAAATGCATATTAAAAAGCTTCAATGGATTTTCAATGAAAACCATTCCAAAGCGCTCAGCGCATTTGTTATGAGCTTGCTGATCGTTTGGTAATTTTTGGCTTTTACCGAAAGCTGATTTTTCGTTAACATAAGTTGACATAAGTTCTAGTTAAATAATTTCGAGTAATTTTTCAATGAAACTTTGTGAAAGCAAAGTCTTTATGATTTACAGAAATGTCTAAAGTAAAAAATCAAACCACGCTAAAGCATTCCTGGGTTCTCATTCCTTACTTGATCATACATACAGAAAACAAAAAGTTTAATTTGCGGTTCAGAGATGTTCCAGTAAAGTCAGGAAAATACAACTAATTTCAAATTACAATATATCAGATTTATATTGTACGCTATGACTTACAGTGAAAGAAATAAAAGGAAATATATGTACGCCCTTGGTGGAATATGAAATAGCTTTTCGGGGAAACGTTCTTATTAAATATCAGCACTTAAAATTTCGGGCTAAGCCCGATATAAATTTAATCAGGGATATGGCATGCCAAACATTTCTAAAAAAAAATCCTAAATAATTGACACAAAACAGAACTTGCGGTCGTGATTACTCGAAATTGGGGAAGCGTTGGCGAGTAAAATTTGGCCAGAATACATAATTTTTTAAGGGCTATCTACCAACGTTCTCACTTTGAAAATCCGAGAGCAATCGACCTTGTACATTCCTCGTAAGCAAAAATGAGTTCTTCCATTCCACCTTCGGTTTGTTTAAAGGCGGAAACATGTATTGTTCTTTTGAGAAAGCTCGAAATAATTAATGATCCCTCTGAGGAATTCCCGCTTAGTATTGATGGAAATGGAGCGCTATTATCGCCGAATTATGAAAGATTTTTGTCAGTATTCAAGTGGAACTCTTTAGTGAAGTTTATACCGGGGAAGTATGAAACAAAAAAAAATGAAAGGATTTACACATCTCCTTCGTAAAATTCTTCAATTCTACCAAACGGCTGCATGCTACCCCAAACTAAAACCCACAACAGATAATTCAAACCAAAGTGCATCCAGAAAATGGCGTGTATATTTGAAGTTATTTCTATTCATATTTACTCGGTTACTCGCTCTCGTAAATATTTTAAACTCAATAAGGCTAGTACTAGAGTTTCGAAATTCTCGAAAAACACAAGAAACTACCAATTTGATACTGGGCTCGATCCTGTGGATACTTGGAATCACGCTAGTTTATGTGGCGGACTGGACCCAACTCGCAACAGACTTTCACAAGTCACTTGAATTGTCTATGGACGTCTTCGAAAAAATTTGGACCACCCTTAACGAAATTTTACACTTTGATAGCGAAATCCTTGCAGTGAAGTCAAAAATGACTCGAAAAGTGTACTCAATTTGGATCCACAACCTGTTCCTGATTCATTTTGTTTTATTGAATGCTGCACTTGTGATACACGAGTCGCCGGAAATTGATCCTGGTAAATTGAACACAATATTTTCCTCTCGGAATCCGGTTCTTGACGAATTTCTATGGATTTGTGTAACTGTGAATCTTACCATTGTGGAGGAGGCTTATTCTCTGGTTGTTTGTGTTCCTGGGGTCATTACCTATCACGTAAAAGGCTTAATTGACGGAATGACATTGGCTGTAAATAAAACGAAAAATGATGTGTACTTACTGGATATCATGATGGACTATAAGAAACTTGAATTGGCTATTAGACCTGTGAACTCCTTGTTGGCTGACTTGCTCATCCGTTTTCATTGTACGTCTGGGCTGCAACAATTTATGGAGGCGCTTTTTACATTTCAGTCGATTAAACATGGAGGAATGTTTGATGAGTATCAAGTGTACCTTTCAGATGTCATTGTAAGATATTATAATTGATTTTTCCGGAAATACGTATCTAATTTTTGGAAAGAAATAATATGCTTGCATTTATCATCTATTTGTAATAGCTCGTCGCAACTCTTGTATTTCACTCATTCAAAGCTTTATCTAAACTGGACAGTTCGGTGACGACTTTTTTTCATGACGTTCGCCTTGAGTGCATGAGACCGTATCCACGGAGAAGTCGTACTCTCTTGAGACAACATTTTGATTCACTTCGGCCTATCACGGTTAGAATTGGACCATGTACTTGTAAGAGGTCTTCCCTTTTGGAGACTGCTCATGTATACTTGGACTACCTGATGACAGCTGCGCTTTGGCCATGAACTGTAAAACAGTCAAAGTAATTTTATGCTTCTGTATTGTACTACATTGATTTGAAGACACGTTTGCAATAAAACCTTATCGTATTAATATTATAGGAATATAATATAATATTATTACAATCCCAAACAGAACATGGCTCGATGAATCTGAAGAGCACATATGATTTCACGAATACTTTTTAATGACGTTAGAAATAAAAATGACGTGAATAATCAGGCAGAGATATTTACCTCCAGAGAAAGCTACAATTGATAGAATTTGGTTTTTATCAAATTCTGAAATGAATGCCAGCAAAGAACAATACAGCTGGTAGAATTTGATGGCAACCAATCTGATCCATTTTAAGGAACGGCTTTGTTGGGGATGGGTCAATAAGTCGCTGATTCTCTGACTAGGAATACTCATTTGATGATAGTCAAACTACGGCCGCATATGCATGAAATCTGGGGAAGTTTTGGGCGTAAATTACGATGCTGACTTCCATTTTCTGTCAATGGGTACGACTGAATTGATTTTAATGAACTTCGGTTCATAAATACTTTATAATTGCATAAAGAAATGCAGAGGTGCCATCGAAACCAGATATAAAACCAACTATGATGTTTGAATGACACAAAAGAAAGTGCTGGGCATAAGTTTGGTATCATGATTTTAAGATTAGTTTTATAATGTAAATGTTTACGGATGAGGATTAATATGCTAACCTAAATATAACTCTATTTGTGAATGAGTTATGGATATTGGTGTAAAATTTAAACCTGAATCAAACATATATTTTCAGATTACAATATATCAGATTTATATTGTAAGCTCTGACTTACAGTGAAAGAAATAAAAGGAAATGTATGTACGCCCTTGATGGAATATGAAATGCCTTAGCTTTTCTGGGAAAAGTTCTTATTATATATCAGCACTTAAAATTTCGGGCTCAATCCGATATGAATTTATTTAGGGATATGATATGCCAAACATTTCTAACAAAAAATGAGTTCTTTCATTCCACTTTCGGCTTGTTTAAAGGCGGAAACATGTATTGTTCTTTTGACGAAGCTCGAAATAATTAATGATCCCTCTGAGGAATTCCCGCATAATATTGTTGCAAATGGAGCGCTTTAATCGCCGAATTTCTGAAAGATTTTGTCAGCATTCAAGTGGAACTCTTTAGCGAAGTTCATACCGGGGAAATATGAAGCAAAAAGAAATGAAGGGGTTTACACATCTCCTTCGTAAATATCTTCAATTCTACCAAACGGCTGCATGCTACCCCAAACTAAAACCCACAACAGATAATTCAAACGAAAGTTCATCCATAAATTGGCTTGTATATTTGAAGTTATTCCTATTCATATTTACTCGGTTACTCGCTCTCGTAAATATTTTAAACTCAATAAGGCTAGTACTAGAGCTCCGAAATTCTCCAAAAACCCAAGAAACTACCAATTTGATACTGGGCTCGATCCTGTGGATACTTGGAATCACGCTGGTTTTTGTGGCGGACTGGACCCAACTCACAACAGACTTTCACAAGTCACTTGATTTGTCTATGGAGGTTTTTGAAAAAAATTGGAACACCCTTAAAAAATGTTTGTACTCGGATGATGAAATCCTTGAAGTAAAGTCAAAAATGACTCGGAAATTGTATTCAATTTGGATCCACAACCTATTCATGATTCATTTTGTCCTGTTAAATGCTGCTTTTCTGATACACGAATCACCAGAAATTGATTTGTGCAACCGTGAATCTTACCGTTTTAGAGAAGCCATATTCTTTCGTCGTTTGTGTTCCCGGAGTTATCACCTATCACGTAAAAGGCTTGGTTGACGGAATGACATTGGCAGTGAATAAGAAGAAAAACGACGTTATTTTACTGGATATCATGATGGAGCATAAAAAACTTGAATTGGCTATTCGACCAGTGAACTCATTGTTGGCCGACTTGCTCATCCGTTTCCAGTGCACGTCTGGGTAGCAGCAATTCATGGAGGCGCTTTTCACATTTCAGTCGACCAAACATGGAGGAATGTTTGATGAGTATCAAGCGTATCTTTCAGATATCATTGTAAGATATTATAATTCATTTCCCCGGAAATACATTTATAACTTTTGGTAAGAAATGATGTTCTCGTATAATTGAATTGTAATAGCTCAACGCTACCCTTATATTTCACTCATTCGAAGCATTATCTAAGCTGGATAATTCGGTAACGACTTTTCTTCACGACGTTCGCGTTGAATGCATGAGACCGTATCCACGGAGAAATCGAACTCTCTTGAGACAGTATATTGCTTCACTTCGGCCTATTGTGGTTAGGATTGGCCCATGTACGTGCAAGAGGTCTTCACTTTTGGAGACTGGTCATATATACTTGGACTACCTGATGATACAGCTGCACTTTGGCCATGAACCTCAATCAAACGAATTCAATTATTCTAATTTTTTCATTTGAATTGCAAAGCGAGTACTAATGCTTCGCTTATGCTTATGCTTCAATATTTGTTCCGCGTTTATTGGCAGCATGTTTGCAACAATTTTTATTGATAAATTTATAAAATTATTAATTAACGTGTTTATCTGTGGCACTACAAAAACGACTGGTTTCCATCTTTCCATATATGAATAAACACAACCGCAAGAGGCAAAAAACAATAGAAATATAACAGTTGGACTATTGAATAACATATTTTACCTGACTTACCCCATATCCTCTTACGTGCAAGGCATTTATCGCTAAGAATCTACCCCTACGGTGTTGTACTCCTATAGATATGGGGGTGAAAATATGAGGGTAGTTTATGTCGGTAATGTATCTACCTAATTAACTGACCTTTGATAATCTATAACGGTTCTTGCGTTTATTTGTTTGCCCTTGTTGATTAAGTTAATGGATGTATTTCATATTAGTGCCAAAACTTCTGATGATCTGAGAGCGAATACAATTAGTACTAATTGTCACCAACCCATCATGTTGTGGTGTTTAAGTGTAAGCTGGACAAGAATTAAATCGGTACAACAGTATATACTTACTAATAGGATGAAGGGGATCATTCTGGTAGTTTCTAATTGTGCACATATTTGTAATAAAATTGCATTTACCCAACAGCTCTGACTAATATAAGGGTTTTCATAAGACGAAAATTTCAAAAAAATATTTTTGGCTCAGCTTGCCTAATTATTAGTATAATGATTGCCCTCTATATCATGTTTGATGGAATTATTCAAGGTGGGTGTATTCTAGCAATCTCTTCAGCGTTTTAATATCCATTGATACGAATGAATAATAATAAACGCCTATTTACCAGGTGTAATCTTTTTGTCAAAATCACGGGAGAATTTTTTCCCGTGACCCAGAGATTTACCACTCCACCAATGAAACCCAGTTGTAAAGTGCAGTGAACGCGTTTTTTAAATGATTCTTTTGCAATATAAT
>JAHZMX010003905.1:0-12253 GCA_027743895.1 Seira musarum
TATTCTGTATCTGCAAACAAATGGAATAGAGTCGACTTGAACCTTAAAAGTGGGGGGTTATAAGGGGACACATTTTACCGACGAACGACTAACGGTTGGCTGTTACTTAGATAAAACAAAAAAAGAAGGAGAAATGGCATGATCCAATATCCATGAAGAGGACCTGATTCGCTCTGCTGTTGCCTTTAGAAAATGGTTGTTCCATTTCCAAGTTCATCTAATATGTAGTTATACCATTTTGCCATGCATGATTAGCGCAAAACGTTTATCCATGCAAAAATACACAATCAGGAATTGGATTTTATTTATTTGTAACTTAAGAGGAAAAGATGTTTAAGTTACTTTAATGTAAATAAAGAAGGAAACTGTAACGGCGAGCGGAGCGAGCCCAAAATTTTAAAAAAATATTGTATCTGAACATAATATATATCACTGGAATATTTTTCTCATCATTGACATTTCTCATCAAGCAACATTCACGCAAGCCCCCCACCCAAAATCTTATGATAATCTTTAGTTTTTACCGTTGTGTCGATAAAAACTTAAAAGCACTTAATTAGTAACGAAAGGGAAACTGATGTGGTGTCTCACCAGGATAAATCACACAGAGTGGTCTGGTTACATTTGAGAAAATCAACGTCCCACCTGCTGATTACTCATGAATGTACTCCTTGTCCCTACTATGTCCGCCTAGAGCACGGAGACGCGCTAAAAAATTAATATTGTTTGTCAACTTTTTTTTATATTTCTATGGGAACTTGTAAACAATTTATTAAGTAAGTACTTTATGGTGGGTATCCCAGCAAATGACATTCTTCCAAGTCTTCGAATTGATGTTCGCATTGCAACCATTTTCTCCTTATTCTCCTCAGTTCCAAAATCGCCCAACATGCTTTTGATGGTCGTGAGGCATCGTACAATGTCACTGTCGATATTAAAGATGCCTCCATCCAAACTCTGAAGCTTTATGTTTGGAATCGTGATTCGTAACTCCGAATCCACTTGAATCTAAGGAATATGAAAAGGAATGTATTTGATTTAATTGCTGCATAATATATATATTTATCAATTTATTTGCCGCAAAACTTTTAGTTTTAATTTGGGCTTATCAACCGAAGCAGGCGAATATTGAAAAAATGTTTACTTACTTCTTCCTCTTTTTTCCATGAGAAAAAAAAACTTTGACTGAAGTGAGAAAATGCATTTTATTACGTAAGTGCATTTATATTCCACTTTACACAATTTACAATTGCTTCCAGAATATCTGTAGAAAAAGAAAATGAAAGTAAGAAAGTTTCGGAATCAAATTTATTCATAAAGGCGCACATGTAATTACAACAAGAGTGAACGTACAATAGTAAAGAAAAGACACTTTCTCCCTCCTTGCTTTTCTTAAGCATAAGGAATTTGCATCACGGGTGCTCCGTAATTCAATTGACGATTTGGATTGTACATGATCGAGAAACGGTGAGCTTTTTCTCATCTTGGTTGCTTTTTTTGCGTAAGGCTTTCCTTTGCCACAAAGAAATTTTCAGAAATTTTTTGCTTTTATATTTTGAAGCTGCTTTAAAATGTAAGCGAATTTTCCGTTAAATACCATGTATTCCAAAATCTCTGAAATTTATCGGATGTAGTTGTAGTACTGATATTGTACTCATGAAATAGCAGTGAAAGATTTGCTTTTCCGGTATTCGCTCTAAGAGCTAATGACTCATTGTTTCCTAATTTTGCAAAAAAAGAGTTGCTGTCTATGCTGCATACTATGAAGTTAATTTACGCAGATAGCTTGCTGATCATGCCGGTTTTTGAAACGAAACTCATGAAGAAGTCGAAGACATTACCTATCGCAAAATTTTTGCTTTAAAAAATGTGGTGAACTCGTCTGCCCAAACTTCGATTTGTGATGTGACGTATTCCTTCACCGGTTTCATGCCAAATTCAAATGACTATTCTTCCTCCTAATCTGCGCCATCAAAGCCCCACTGCAGGCAATGGGTAGCTGCATATCAACATAATTCTGTCAGACGCGACTCAACCTTTTATTCCATAATCACTAATCATGTTGTCCATGCGCACCTGTTCAAACTTAACTTCCCTGATCAGTTTTGGTTTTACTTGTGGTTGGTTCGCAAAGCTCGCATAAAGCCTACGTCTTCATGTCTCCTCCATCCTCCAGGTTTTGGACATGCAGATGACGTACAACATCAATATTCTTTGTACTTCGTGGCTGAAGTACTTCGTTTGGTGGGGGGTAAAGGCAATAGTTACTATTGTCGGCCTTCTGTTAAGTGTCCAAAATTGGCAATAGTGGTTCAGGATATTTCCTCCCCGCCCTCAGAACAAATTTAGGAGTCGAAGACTTTCAAAGCGGTGCCAGAGCATGGGGGACTCACAGGAATTGCTTCACGAACAAAAACCGACCACTTTACTCTTCGGTAAGTGGTGTCCACTGTCCGAGACTCTTTAATTTGCAAATTTTTCATGCAAGTTGCTTTTGGCGATTGCATCTGTGCAAAATTTCAAACGTCTTCCTACTGCAGCGTCATTTCTTAAATATTGTTTCGGAAGTTTATGTTGACATATGTATGAGTTTCGATGATTAATCGTTGCGTTTTAGTTTCAGAAAAGAGATGTCAATATGGTTTTAACATATCTTATATCTGCTATAACCCTATCGACACCATCCTTCCCGAAATAAAGTTTCTCTGCCCAGTAATACGTGGTGCTGTCAGCTCCTTCAGTTTTAATAAAACAAAGTATTCTTGTAGCTGAGTCACAGGTATACAGGCTGTTGTAAGATCAATACTAGTATAAATTCCCAGGAGCATAGGATCATAGTACAACCTGTTATAACGTAATGACGAGATCTTATTAATTATAGTAGCTCCCAAACCTTGTGGAAACTATAAAATCCGCATCCAAAAAATGAAAGGGTAATGACAAACTCTAAAGCTTAAACCTAGAAAAGGCTAACAGATGCAGTAATGACGTATGTATCCAAAAGCTTGTGATATCACGTAGGAAGTGTAGATAAGTAACAGAGACTGATTTGAGACTAACAAGGTAGTATCGCGGTCGACGGTTATAAGAAACGGCAGTTTACCAGCATTTCTTGATTCCATCGGATTCAGCAAGTCAAGAAGGCTACAGCATATAAGCACTTTTGAACTCATTGCTTTTCTAACGCCGTTAGTGGACGGTATATTTACATGGATGTGCATACGAATAACCCAGATTTTATTTAAATTTACAATCCATACGTTAATTTTCCTGTTTTTTTGACTCAGTTAAATACGCAACTGCCCAAAATTTGGCGCAAATCTTCTTTGAGAAACACTTGGCGATGGAAAAACATGCAAATGTAAATCCAAACCCATTTAGCACATCAAATTAAAGGCCAAACAGACAAATATAACCGTCCACCAACGGCGTTAGAAAAGCAATGATTTCAAAAGTGCCTATATACTATAGCCTTCTTGACATGCTCAATCCGATGGAATCAAGAAAAACTGGAATTTTGCCGTTTATTATCACCGACGACCGCGATACTACCTTGTGAGTAAAAGAGTTAGAAGAACTGCTTTAAAGTTTTTAAAGAGCTCTAGAATTAACTGTTAAGTGGCATACGTCTTTAGGTAATTAAATCATGTTATATCCTGAGTAAAAAATACCCAAAAATAGCAAAAGCATAAAAAAACTATGAAAAACGCCAATCTGATTCAATCGAGAAAACCTAAATCTGGTCTCTGGTTTTAAAAGCATATATCAGCAGATCCATTTACTCAAAGCCATCCTAACACATTGAAATAAGAACTTTTATATTTTGCTACCTCCTTTTTAAAATCGCTTTTCGATTTTAGAAGTTCTACCTTAGGAGAAAAATCGCATTACTTACTTGGAAAATTTGCCTCCGTTAAAGAACCGGTTTCAGCTTTTTTGAGTTTCACTTAACGGTTAGAGTTTTTCTTCTCACAAGCAAGGTACCACATATGATACGCCGCTTTCAACCAAACAAACTCATTATACCCTTCAGGAACTCAGGTAAAACAAAAAAGTAGGGAAAGTGACATAATCGAATACTCTTAGAATTCCATTTTGAAGGGTATAATGAGTTCGTATGGTCAAAAACGGCGTATCATACGTGGTACCTTGCTTCTCAGTGGCGTCGTTATTGTTTGTGAATTTTGAAGACCATTTCGGCTGAATGAATGACTGATTTCATTTGAAAACCAAATGCACTCCCTCAGCAGTAACAGTCACCCAAACTTTAAAACAACGAAAATGGGAAGCATCTGCATTTATTGTTGATGAACTGCTGTAGCATTAAAAGACGACGAAATTTGTGGACAATTGGACGCTCTGCTGTCATCTAAAGAGAAGGAAGTTATACACATTGCTCTATCATGGCTCTTTTTAGCTTTATAGTTTAACAACTAAATCAACTTGCGCTTGCATCTTTTCAATTTTTTAACGAAGAATTCCAATTCTTCCCACTTATTCTATATCTGCAAACAAATGGAATAGAGTCTGCTGCTGGGCGGTTTTTTTTCGGGGGCTGCCGCAGAAGTGTTCGTCCGCAGTGGGTTTGCCAGTAAAAACGATGTTGAGAGCCCTACAACAGCTCGATATCTGTGCTTCTCCTTTGGCATCCCCGCAAGCCCTCGCCGAATAGGAAATAAGCAACACAGTAACAACCTTCTCTTTCTGGGTACATTTACGTACTGCTTGAATTTGTCAATCAAATTCATCTCATATACACAATTAGCAATCATTTTCCAGATACATTATGATTTTAGAGATATTCGGAAATATATATTACGGAGCTCACGCTCCTGTCCTTACATTACCCATGTATGCACTTCTCGTCCTTTTACGTCTGCCTAGAGGGTGGAGTCGTCCTAAAAAAGTAATACTGTTTGTCAACTTTTTTTCTAATATTTCTATGGCAAATTGTAAACAATTTATTAAGTAAGTACTTTATGGTGGGTATCCCAGCAAATGACATTCATCCATGTCTTCGAATTGATATTCGCATTGCAATCATTTTCTCCTTATTCTCCTCGGTCCCAAAATTACCCAACATTATTTTGATGGTCGTGAAGCGTCGTACAATGTCACTGTCGATAATAGAGAGATGCCTCCATCCAAACTCTGAAACTTTATGTTTGGCATCGTGATTCGTAGGTCCGAACCCACTTGAATCTAGGGAATATGAAAAGGAATGTATTTGATTTTATTGCTGCATAATTTATATTTATGTGCCGCAAAATTTTGGCAATTTTAATTTGAAATTATCAACTCAAGCACCAAAAAGAAGAACAAGTAGAAAATCGTTGTTGAAATTTTCAAAATTGCAACTAAAAATGTTACTTTTTCTGTGGTGAATATTGAAAAAATGTTTACCTACTTCTTCCTCTTTTCTTTCATGACACACAGAAAGAAAAGCTTTGAGTGAAGTGAGAAAAAGCATTTTATTTTGTATATTTATATTCCACTTCACACAGTCTACAATTGCTTCCAGAATATCTGTAGAAAAAGAAAATGTAAGTGAGAAGGTGTTTGGATCACATTTATTCATAAAGGCGCACATGTAACTACTACAAAAGTGAACGCACAGGGGGAAAAGAAAGCGCACTTTCTCCCTTCTCGCTTTTCTTGAACATAAGGGATTAGCATCACGAGTGCTCTGTAATTCAATTGACGATATGGATTGTAGATGATAGAGAAACGATGTGCTTTTTCTTAACTTTGTTTACTTTCATTGCGTAAGGCTTTTCTTTGCCACAAAGAAATTTTTAGAAGGTTTTTGCTTAATAGTTTTTTAAGCTGGTTAAAAATGTAAGCGAATTTTCCGTTAAAAAGCAAACGTATTGCAAAATCTATTTGAAATTTATCGAATGTAGTTGTAGTACTAATACTGAACTCGTGAAATAGCAGTGAAAGTTTTGATTTTCCGATATTCGCTCTAAAGGCGAATGACTCATTGTTTCCTAATTTTGCAAAAAAAGAGTGGCTTTCTATGCTGTATACTATGAAGTTAATTTACTCAGATAGTAATGTGATCTTGCCAGTTTTTGAAACGAAACTCACGAGAAAGTCGAGGACATTAGCTATCGCAAAATTTCTGCTTTGAGAAATGTGGTGAACTCGTCTGCCCAAACTTTGATTTGTGATGTGACGTATTCCTCCACCGGTTTAATGCCAAATTCAAATGATTATTGTTCCTCCTAATCTGGGCCATCCCAACAAACACAAGTATCTTTTTTTAGACACCACAGCGTCAAAATTTCATCGATTTTGTAACTAAACGAAGATACCGTGAATAGACGTTAAAATGTCGTCCATTTGATATCTACAACGATGCATCTAAACCCGTATGTCTCTTAGATGTCGTTTTGATGCAGTGTCTAAATCGTGTCTAATTGGTATCTTTTATCTGATATAGTCTATGAGTAAGTAGAAGATAATTATCAATAATAACCAAGAATGACGGCCTGGCTCAGTCTTATTGACCACGTGCCATAACCATTGTGTGGTTCGGGGTTCGATCCCACCCCAGTCGTAACAATTTTTGGTTGATACCAAAATGGCATCGTTTATGTATCATTTTTTAGTCGTCTATACGACGGCGTCTAAAAATCGATACATAAACGATATCCGTTGTATAGGCGTCTAATTGACAACAGAAAGTGTGCCATTTAGACTTCTTGAAGACACCTCTGGCAGTGTATCGAAACGATACCATTTAGACGGAATTTTGCGTATTGGGATGAAGGCCCCACTGCAGGCAATGGGTGGCTACATATCTACATAAATCTGTCAGACACGACTCAACATTTTATTCACTAATCATGTTCTCCATGCGCACCTGTGCAAACTTAACTTCCCTGATCAGTTTTGACTTTTATTGTGATTGGTTCACAATGCTCGCATAAACCCTACGTCTTCTTGCCTCCTCCATCCTCCGGGCTACGAACATGCAGATGACGTACAACATCAAAACTCTTTGCACTTCGTGGATCAAGTACTTCGTTTGGTGGGCGGTGTAGGCAATAGCTTTACTATTGTCGACATTCTGATGAGTATGAAAAGTGGGCAATAGTGGTTCAGGATCGTTCCACACCGCCCTCAGAACAAATCTAGGACTCGAGGACTTTCAAAGC
The DNA here is from genome assembly GCA_027743895.1 of Seira musarum. Classification (NCBI taxonomy): domain Eukaryota; kingdom Metazoa; phylum Arthropoda; class Collembola; order Entomobryomorpha; family Entomobryidae; genus Seira; species Seira musarum. Next base: position 7,164 of record JAHZMX010003905.1, read on the forward strand.
GGTGCCAAAGCATGGGGGATTCACAGGAATTGCTTGACGAAGAAATAAACGACCACTTTTCTCTTCGGTAAGTTTCCTGGTGAGTAATGTCCACCGTTCGTAAGTGTTTGACTTTCAAGTGGAAACTTTTCATGCGAGCAGCTTTTGGTGGCAGCATCTGTGCAAAATTTTAAACGTCATCATACTGCAGCGTCATTTCTTCAATACTGTTTCGGAAGTTTATGCTGACGTACGGGCTTCGATGACTAATCGTTGCGTTTTAGTTTCAGAAAAGAGATGTTAATACGTTTCTAACATTTCTTATGATATCTGCTAGAATCGTATGGACACCATCCTTTCCAAAATAAAGTTTCTCTGTCCAGTAATATGTGGTGCTGTCAGCTCCTCCAGGTTAATGAAACAAATTCTTCTTTTAGCTGAGTCACAGGTGTACAGACGGTGGTTAGGGCAATACTAATATAAATTCAAATGAGCATAGGATCATAGTACAACCTGTATTAACGTAATGAATATAATTTATTAATTAGTAGCTCCCAAACTTTATAGAAACTATAAACTCCACATTCAAAAAATGAAAGGGTAATGACAAACTCTTAAGCTGAAACCCAGGAAAAACTGACAGATGCAGTGATGACGTATTCATCCAAAAGCTTGTGATATCACATATGAAGTGTAGATAAGTAAGAGAGACCGATTTGAGACTGACAAGGTAGTATCGCTTCCGTTAAAGAACCGGTTTCAGCTTTTCTGAGTTTTACTTAACGGTTAGAGTTTTTCTTCTCACCAGCATGGTACCACATATGATATGCCACTTTTGACCAAACAAAGTCATTATACCCTTCAAAATGGCATTCTAAGGATATTCGATTATGCCATTTTCCCTACTTTTTTGTTTTACCTTTGTAACGGTCAACCGTTAGTCGTCCATCAGTGCGTGATGCGTTGAATTCGATCAGTTTGTGCGTGCGCGAACAACGCGTGAAACTCCAATAAAAAGCGTAAAAGCTGACGGAATGAAAAAAGTAAAAATGTGGGCGAGTGAAGCAAGTCCGAATAAATCTGGATTTCGGGAGCCCAAACGAAATCATTACCGACTAAAGGCCCCCCAAGGTCATTTCAATGTGCTACAAATGCAATTTTTGGCCCAACATGACTCCGGTTATTTTGAAATCCAGCACATAAGAGTTAAACTATTCGATTTGTCTTGTTGAGACCTGTCGACCGCTGTAATTTTTGTAACCCAGAAATGTGGTCCGTATGGTAAAGTAATTCCGAAATTATAATTTAAGTTTCATTATATTTATTCATTTAGGTTTTCATGTCGACACGCGGCCAAATGAATAACACGAACAGGAATAATACTTGTTACACAAGAAGAATACAAAGAATAAAATACTTGGTAATTAATAGTCTTTCGAGATGGTTTAGATCATCTCAAACATAATGAATTTAAACAAGAGTAATCTGTGTCTATTGGGTTAGATTTTTCCTAACCTAAACCTTTTCGTAACATAACTTCACAACAATATTAACTGAAATCACAAAAAAAAATTATTTCCTTGTGAACATTGCAACCAACTCCTGCAAGCAACATCGAAATTTCCACAATTTAAAAAGCGACATATCATTCTCTAAAGTAGCAGTGTTGTTATACTGATAAGTGTACAGTTTTGTTAAGAACTTCTGCAAAACTTTTGCTAATTTAAATAACTCAAAGGTGACTTTGATTTAGTTTTGCCTATCTATACATTATATAAAGAAAACAGCGTTTTACTACATTTTGAATAAGCAAATAATTTTCATTAGTGCTTGGTGCATACCTAGTGGCTAAAGCAAGATAACAGCACTCGAATACTCCATGACTACATTAAAGTTAACTACCATCAATGAAGCCTAATTAGGTGAGTCGCTCATCCCATAAAAATTCACGGGACAGATTTTTGCATGCCACTGGAAAATTAAAGTTGCCTTATGCAGTCATTCATGAAATCTAATTTCTGCATAATTTTTTATGCTAATTAGAAATACTACCTTTAGTAATGGTAAAGGGGAAAACTAATAGCTAGACAAAGGAAAAACATGTTGCCCTAAGCGCTAAAATATGTACGTGGTTTATGTACGTAAAATCGCGAAAAACAGATGGATGTTTACAAATAAATATACAGATACGTGCCCCAGGAATGCATTGATTAAAATAATTGAACATAAATTCCTTAGCACCTTCGACGAAGTTCTGCACAATACTGCAAAATATCGGTTTTTATGAACGAAGTCTCATTTTACCGACATTTTTATTATGTGGGCAATAAACAGGATCTGCATAAGCTAGACAGACGTACATTATGTATGTTGTAATGAACATCTTGAAAGGAAATTTAGCTAGTATTTAAGTAGTAGTAGTAATGTAAGAGTAGATTTGATTTTAGTGCTGTCTACTACAACATTCGAATAACGGACTTGTAAGAAGTTATATCTTACCTTTAGGTACTACTGATGGAGGTTTGGCGCGACAAAATCTTCATGTTTTGGTTAACGTTTGTGGAATTTAGATGAACTGCACTGTTATCCCTAATATTTAGATTTATTCTTTTTTTACTTACGACTAAGATTGCAATCCGTGATGATTGACGGTGGTGGAGGTGAGAAGGCAAAGACGCAAAGTCGGTGAGTATTGAGAATGTTGCTACAAGGTACTCTAAAAGAAGAGAAGGACCAAGTCATAACTTGGTTCTTAATGCGCGTATTTGGGCTTGGACTTTATGCAATGTGAACTGGTCTGCAGAGAGAAGACAAGGTCAAGTAAAATTTATTTTTTTCTTTTTTTCCTATATCCTTGACCAAATGATACGAAGGAAGATCCATTTAATAAATATTCTACACTCAATCAGATGGAGCCCAACGGGTACGATACTGCTCGCTACAAATATATTTGAAATACTCGCAAAACATGTACATATCATTATATGTGCATAGTCGAAAAGATCAACTAAAACTGCTTCTTTGGATGGTAGCACAAAACACGGCCATAATCTGCATAACACACTGTTCATATGTAAAAATTCATACATGGATTCGCGCTTTAGGTTGGCACCCATAGCCCGCACGACAAACTTTCATATAGTTTTTTTCAGTGAATGCTTAAACACTCAAGAAAAGCAAAATTTGTTAGATAGAAAAAAGCCCGACTGATGTTTCTTGTGAAAGAAGTCTGCAAACTTTCCGATCGGAATTTTTGGTGTGCAAAACTTTATACATGCCAAAAATGACGTAAATAAAACTGCCTAACAATAAGTGTATTGAGCCACAAAAAGCCGAACGCTATTTGTTGTAAACCCACTTTTATGTCTGGCTTCGATAGTTAAATGCGAGATCGTAACGATCAACGCTATCATTGCTACTAGGGCAGTAGTGAACATGAAAATATTGATTGCCCTGTGAAAACATCTACGTTATTTCAGTTGCTTGCTCTGCCTACACTCACCACCGCCAAGCCATCTTCATCATTATTTGTTTTTTTATTCGTTTATTTCTCTAAAGGGAAGGAAATCATGGCGCCATGTGTTTTGTCGCTTAATGCCATTTTATACTCGATTGTTGGGGTTTTTGAAAACTTGGAATAATCTTGTGGGATATCCAGTACTTTGTTGTATTATTCTCGTAGAATTTCTAGAGTAAACCAACTTATACCGATTATGTTATTAATTGCAATGTTAATAATGAATCTTATTTAACGTAAAAATATTCCTTCGCATGCCGGATGGCTTCGCACAATTTCCTTTGAAGCGAACTAAATCATGTTGCTCTTAATTGTCAAAAATGAATTATGAAGTTCTTGTAACACTTTTCAACTATGAACGGCAAGGAATAGAAAAAATTGAAAATTGAATACGAATGCGTAAATAAAGGGGTCTAAAACATGCATAATTCAGCAAACTACTTCCAATCACATCCTATGTCACCTTACCGTACCTGTTGTCAGTTTTTGGCTCAGACTCGTGACTAGATAAAAACAAGAAAGCTAAAGTTTTTGCAATGTGCTCTAAGCCACACCAACAAAACAAATTCATTACTGGCAAATAAGCAATACTCGTCCAAAACATGATATAACAACCCAAATACTTAACAACTGCTGGAAACAAGTTCGAATTCAACAAAACGAAAATAAATCTTCTTATTTTCTATCCAAGTATGTGACAACCCAATAGCCTTCTGATCCGGAGTCAAAGCCACCAAAACTCTGGGTTCGTCGAATACCGCTATGTCCGCCTATTAATAAAATTAAAAAAGGATTGCAACAGGATATTGAATTTCGAGAATCTGCGTGATTTCAGTATCCAAAACAAATGTCTTGTTTAAATTTAGGCAATTATAACAAGCTTTTAGGAAATTAAAAAAGGATTGCAACAGGATATTGAATTTCGAGAATCTGCGTGATTTCAGTATCCAAAACAAATGTCTTGTTTAAATTTAGGCAATTATAACAAGCTTTGAGGAGATGCTATAGGCTTTACATGCAATGGTTTGAAAATTTTATCCGATATAATCCTGACCTTCATTTTCGCTTTCCCGGGGATGAGGTGTATCTTCGCGATTTCCAGCAGTTTCATTACTCCTTGGAGCGCGCGCACCTCCTTCAGCCCCAGCAGCTTCTGGATGATCTGGCTTCCGCTCTGGTTTTGCTTTTGATTCATTCTCCTTTCTTGCTTTCTTCTCGCTCTTTTTTGGTTGCTTTGCATGGTCTTCAAGACTCATTTCAGAAAAGGATACGGAAGGGACCTAGTCAAATTAAGTTTAAAATAAATTTTATTCAACGTATTTTTTTGTTATGCACCAACTATGCTCGTGTATTGGACACTCCTAATACTTTTGACCAGACATGGCCATTTGTCCGGTTTTTAACATTAAAACCGACCGGGTGTTGGTTTTAAAGGGCTAAAACGGGTTTTAATGGGTAAAAAGGGGGTTAAATGAGTAGATGGGTAAAATTAAATAATTTTATTCAATGAAAATAATTCGAACAACTCTTTATGTAGAAATGTTAAGCCTAACCCAAGCTATCAGCTCAACATTTAAAAAACTACAAGCAATGC
>JAHZMX010003906.1:0-12857 GCA_027743895.1 Seira musarum
AGTGTTTTATAACGTAAACGTGTAGTTCGCTTAAAAGCTTGATCTATTTCTAAAATGAAATAGAATCACATTTAAATTTTAGGTGGTCTCAAAATTTCTTTCCGCACCTTACATACCACCACTGCAACTGCACTACTTGACTTGAATTCTTCCGTGGATAAGACTGTGATTATGATTATCACAATATTTTTTTCCTCTCCCTTCTCGTACATGCTTCAAGAGCAAATAAATGAATTTAAGAATAAAAAAAATAATCTTTTTATAATCGAAACGCTTGAAAAATTCTACAAAAACTGCATTCTTGCTTATTTTGAGACACATAAAAATGACATGATCTTTACGATATCTTACGCCAAAAATCTCGTAGAAGTCATTCTAAAATTCATCCAAGTGATAATACATTTAACCTTTTTCATTTATTCCTATTCGTATAATACTGTGCTCAGCTGCGTAATAAGAATCAATCAATCAACTGAAAGATTTTCAATTCCTTACGAACGTCACTAGCTTTGTCTTTATTAAATGATGATATAATGTGGCCCTACTATTACAACTACGACTACTTGAATTAAATTATTAATTATTATCAACTTTCTCCTCCTTTCTTATAATTGTCATTTGACTATAATGCCTGTGAGGATTTGACGATGTGATGTGACTGTAACTGCTCAGCGTAAAAACCACGCCGCATTTTGTGATGTGCATTGCTTCAAATTGTTAGTCTACAGAACGGAACTAGCATAGGTATCACTGTATTTTTTGCCTTATACAGTTTTAATAGACAAAATGATACTCGTAAAATATCTAAACATATTTCATCAGTAAATACTTGGTTAGCTTGATCGAATCAAATCTCTTTTTTTTTCTTCCTTTTAAAGACAATTCCGAAAATGAGATGTGTACTTTGAATTGCAATTACAATATGTTGGCCTTTAGATTTTAATCGTGAAAGCAAACTAATTGCGTTTAACTCCGCTATTGGATATCATATTATGTAAATATGTTTGAATATCGTTGAGAAATTAATGTGAAATAATAAAGCTTCCACACACAACAATCACCGTTTATATTAGAACATTTTTGCCAATGTTCATCAAAGCTAAAACTTTCTTTCTTTTATACTGCCACTTTCTTTTCTTCTTTGGTCAAAGTGGAAAAGTCGAGCAGTCCGTTAGTTAATTACTCTGGAAGAATGCTGATTTGCCAATGTAATACACATTACTCTTTCAATTGTGCCTTCAAACTAAATGTAATTTTTACCGCTTAGAAATAATTTTGTGAATGGAATTTATTACGTAAAGTTATCGAAATTTCCTTGTGTTTTAACTAAGTCAATATGGATTTACTGTAAAAAAAATTAGCTGAGAACTTACGAACGCTTCTATCCCCCCTGAAGTAAATGAAAATGCTGATGCCCATTACCAATCCTCCTCCCAAGAAACTGGGTACATCCAGAGTAAAATATCCGGTGTTAATAATTCCTCTGCCACCGTACACATCAATTAATTCTCTAATTAACAGAGAATTTAGTTCGCGAACCTGGACCTCGGCATGCGCGGCTTGGTCTGCGCCAAACATCATGGCGCTCCACTCATCTTCGGTGAGCTCATCCTGAGCTTGCACGCGCATCCAAAAGCGAACAAATCCTCTAGCTCGGGAGAGCCTAGCCTCATTTTCTCGTAATTGCCGACGCAATTCTCTAATCCTTTCTACGCGATTTCCCGGGATTAGTGGATCTTCATGGGCATTTTCCTCACCGTCTGCCTCCTGGCGGCGCCTTCTGAGTCGCGGTAAAATCCCGAGAAAACCACGCCTGCGCTGGTCTCTCGCCTAAAATAAAACAATATTTTTAAATTCTCATTAGATGCTTTCCAACGGTGGGGGGTTATCAGCCATCTTCCTTCGCTTTATTAACCTAATTAAAAAATTAAATTAATTAGATTCTCAGTTAATTCTTCCGGATTATCAAAATAATATTTGTGACACATAAGCTCAAGATTTTAATTTTCAAACATTATTGGGGCAAACTGAGACTCTTCTCTTAATATACATTAAAGGTTGAAGGAAAAAAATATGATGTTAACTTTTACTTTCCTCATGAGTATATTTAAATTAAATACTTCCTACAACTACGTCTTGATTGAAATCAATGAAATCCAATGGATTCCTTTTCGTTTACAATTTGATAGAAAAAAAATATAAATCGCGGAACAAAATTAAAACAGATATCGTATCAGTTGATGATGGACACTACGAAATTATTGATGACTTCATAAAGAAATGTCAATTGCTACACAAACTCATTTGATATTCCAAGATCATTGTCGCAATTAAATGCCTTTAGGTTTTGCGAATTTCATGCAAAGTCATATAAGAAACTTACAATTTTTTGCCTAATTCTCTGTTCGAAATTAAATGCAAGCTTGCAAATTACTTATTGACAGCGATAAACCTCGATTTACGCACTTTTAGAGTGCCTTTAAGTTGTATTTAAATTCATAGTCAACTTTGTAAACAAACCTAATCCATTCATCTCATTTCAGAGGAAAAGCTAAGAAAATAATTTTCTTAACTGAAGAAAAATAATTTTGGCGAGATTAGGAAGAAATCTTTTTTTTTCTAAACACCCTTGTATCCATCCACCTCAACGTAAGTACATAATTTAAACCGTTTAGTAAAACATTCTTCACTGTTCATAGTCTCTCGTTGTGCTGATCTTTTTTTCCCTATTGTTTTACATCCAAAGTCGTAAACGTACGTCAGTGAAAAATTATCATGATATTGCCAAAATTTCCAGCAATAAGCATTTTGAAAACCTTTATGTGTGAAATTTTAAATTAGAATAGATAGACAGAAGAATGAGAGAAAGAGATTAGATTGGAAAGCTTCGCTGTCAAACTCTTTTGATTAGGGCACCCACTGACTTGAGAAGGGGATAAACATCGATACGTAAAAATAAACAGTTGCCGTAATACACAGCTACTATAGGAAGTGTGATCAATAGCTTCTGAAGTAGAATTCATTGCAAATTGCATAAACACTTGTATAATTTGGCCATGGGATCTCTTCTGTGAAAAGAAAGAAGGCTCAATGAATGAATGGATGTTCTTCATTTACTCACGACTTGACTTGACTTCCCTGTTCAGTTGAATATTTTTTTCACTGGAATGCCGAGACAAAAAAATTATTACGGATTTTTTCTCTTAAAATTTGCGCGTGCTTCTGAATCTGATTTGAGTGAGTTGCGGACGTAACCCACATGCGATATTTAAAACGGTTTAAAAAGCCCATGAAAAAGGAAATTTTCGGCTACGTGCGTACAGCTCTATGAACAGCTTTATTATACATACATATTCGCAAACGCGACGAAACTAAACCATAAAATGTAATCGTTAATTTATTATGAAAATGATTTGGAATGTGGATTGCAGTTGCACCAAAAAGAATTAATTGCAAGAAGTCTTGTTGTTGGAGCCTTAAGACATTCATCCAAATGCGTATTTATGTGGCTCCCAGGCAGACATGGATATTCTTACAATTAGAATCAGAACGAACCTAATTTGCTCAAAAATATATTGAGATGGATGTGAAAATCGTTGATAAAGTTGCAAATTGTCAGGTTTACTTTAAATATTCGCGTAAGAAAGCGTATTAAATTCACTTTGAGTCTGCTTTAAAATTGCATTACGGTAAAAATATGGGATCGGATGCTTACAATTGCATTTGTGATTTAGCAATAGAAGCAGATAAAAATTATTCTTTTTTCCACATTCACACTGCAGTGAAATGGCATCGGCAGTTTAGACAAACAATCTCAATCAAAATTACATGAAAAAATGGATTTAAAATTTTGATACCAATACCTAACTTGCTTAAATCAAAATGAAAAATCCATTTGGTTGCTTAAACAGATATATAAAACAACATACCTAAACTAATTAAGTGAGGTATTTTTCTATTAAAATAAGATAAAAAATCGATTAAAATTCCTATGACTTTATGAATAAAATCATCTAGTTATAACTGTGCTGGATATGTATTTTACCATGGTTCAGTCATTTAAAAATTAGTGCATCATATTTTATCCTCAATCAAAATTTAAATTATATTTTAAATGAGCAAATTGGATGTATTTAAGAATAAAAATTAATCTATTTTTATTCAACATCAGGACAAGTCCTACTAAGAATGGCATTTTTGCAAATTTTTAGTCACGCAAAACTGTCATGATCTTTATGATATCCTACGTTATCAAGGTCATGGAAGTCACTCTAAAGTTGATCTATATGACAATAAATTGAAACAAGTCTATTTTATGCATCGTAAACATCAAACAATCGCCACTATTAAATTAAAACGAATTAATCTACCTATGTACAATAAATTAAAAGTATTGCATTTCAAAAAATAAAGACAATATTTTACGTTTACTGATACGATCCAGCTGATACTGTCTGATTACTGATACGATAGTTGTCCACAGTTCTTATGATTGCTGCCGAGTGGTAGGTTGAGTGACGAATTCAAACTCCAAATTTTCCGACTCTTTTCTATTAAACAAGATAATCAATACAATGGATTAAAATTATTATGATCTTATGAATAAAATCATCGCATTATAACTACGCTTGGTACGCGTTTTGGCGTAGTTCAGTCATTTCCTAACTTGTGCATCTTATTTTATCCGCAATTATGCTGCTAAACAGTGATTACGACATAGTTGAAAAGGGTTAATAGCGAAAGGATAGTTTCCAAAATACTACTTTAATATCTGCCAAAATCCCTACGAAACCAGACGAACGGACAATCAAAAACAAACGGAAACAGTTTCCTACTAACTAACGATAACCGGTATACCGTTCATTACGAGCGTTCCTGGTCGTTCTTGATTTAATGATGGTATGATGTGACCCTACTCCTACTTACCCACAGTTTTATTTTTAACTATTTCTTAATGCATTTTGGAAAGGAAAAAGTAAATCAGGAAACAAGTGGAGTAAATATCAAATCACTAAAAACGATATTTACCATTCCAGCCATGTAATTAATTATGACATGACATTTTTAAAGAATGTTAATTGCTACAAGGTCCTATTAAATAGTCCAAGTCGAAAATCATTTTTGTAGCAATAAAAATGGTCCTTAAGAACAAATAGGATCCTAATTAAAATGATGAAAAAATTGTTTTGGCTCCGGTAAACGTTTCTGAATTAAATACTTTCAGTTTGATAATTAAGACGATTACAAATTCTTCCGATTTATCAAAATACTTATTATTAGCAAGTCAAATGCTCCTGTAAAAATTACTATTTTTTTGGCCTTACCGATTCCAACTCAACTTCCTTAGCGAAGTTTCGGTCTCAACTTTAAATTTTAAGCGTTATCGTTAGTTTGAAGCTTGAAGTTAAGTTATTATTATATTTTAATTTCACTGTAAAAAATTCGCACCCGACTAATTAATCTAGACAATTTTTTCTTTCCACCAAAACAAACTGTTTGTTGCAAAGTAACGTACTTACATTTCTATGTATGTGTGTAGGTATGTATGGTTCATCGAAAATCATGGAAAGCATGCATCATCATCATCATCAATTCGACAATTTTTGCTCGCTATATTGTGTAGGTATTACACAGGAAAACAATGAGCGAGCAGCGTATTTATGCGTAACAGCCTTGCTTTTCACTAGCTGCTCTGCTGTGTGAGAGTGTGAGTTCGAGCGAGATCTTTTTTTTCCTTCTCGCTCTCACCCATACCGTGCACTTTGACATGCACAGGCCAGCTAAGCCTAGTGCAGTGGGAGGTGAGAGGCGAACAGAGCAACGCATACCGTACGATTCATTTTTTACCGCATACTACTATAGTTATGTATGAAGTGAATGCTGTACTCTGTGAACCGGTATGGCATTCGAAATGCATAGAATGTCGAGGAGAATTGTGGAGACGGAAAAATAGAGAACGAAGCAAAGAAGCTATAAAAATATGGAAATTAAAATGGAAACCTAAAATTCTGTTTTTTAAAGCAATATTGGGGCACACTGATACTTATCGATATACCCCAAAAAATCTACCCAAAAATACGATAAGAAAAGGATTAAAATTACTATGATTTTGAGAATAAAATCATCTCACTTCTGCTATGCTGGATATGTGTTTTACCATAGTTCAGTCGTTTTATTATTTGTGCATCATATTTTATCCGCACAATCAAATTTTAAAATATTATGCTTCAACAGCAAATAAATGGTTTTAAGAATAAAAAGTTAATCGAATTGTAATCGAAAATCTGGAAATATTCTACAAAAACTTCATTTTTGCTAATTTTGGGACACATTAAAATGACACGATCATTACGATATCCTACACTAAAAATGCCCAAGAAGTAATTCTAAAATACTTCCGAATGATAATATAAGGCTGTTAGAAACTGCACTGACTGAAAAGATTAAAGACGAGAAAGTTGTTCTCTGAATACTCAATTTTGCACAGGAAAGTCTTTGCAACGTACTTGTATGAAGAGTTTGAAGACACCTGTCGAATGAGATGTCACATGCCATGTTCCATAAAAAAGATTTAAACGCCCACGGCCGTTTATGGTGTAACAAATTTTAAAAATCGAAACAACAGTTATACTCCGGATTTTGGGGGTTTTCAAAAGAGCTATCGCAAAACCATACGCTACATTGAAAATAACTTTCAATGGTTTCCTGCCGTTGACCGGCAATGAATTTCTAAAATTTAAATACATACTCAATTTTGCATAGTTTTTAAATGACTTNCGTTTATGGTGTAACAAATTTTAAAAATCGAAACAACAGTTATACTCCGGATTTTGGGGGTTTTCAAAAGAGCTATCGCAAAACCATACGCTACATTGAAAATAACTTTCAATGGTTTCCTGCCGTTGACCGGCAATGAATTTCTAAAATTTAAATACATACTCAATTTTGCATAGTTTTTAAATGACTTTCGAATTAACTACTAAAAGGTAAATGTTCCATTTAGAACAATCAACATTTAACCCTGCTGTTAATTCATGTCCCAAAATTCTGAAAAGAAACTGGTGTCATCCCCAGTATTCCAGGAACCAATGTTCCAAATTAGAGGTCAATCAGTGCCCCCTTTCAACCTAATCAAAATCAATACTCCGATGATATATCAGCTACGTAAATTGATGCCTACTTATTTGTACAACTTGAATAAATTCCAATTATTTATTACTCGGTTTTCTTTAGTTTTTAAGGGAAGTCGGTTGTATTCACAATTACCGTTACGTAAGATCAGTATGGCAATTTTGGCATTGCCAATTTCTATGGATCTTCCATTAAAATATTTTGCCGATATAAACTAAAGACTGGACTGTTAGTCAAAAGGAAAAATGTTCTGGCTTCAGTGAACATTGGGAAACTAAATAGTTTTAGTTTGATGATTAAAATGACTATTAGTTTGTACGGTTTATCAACATCCTTATTGCTAGCAAAAGGATGTTTCTTTAAGGATTATTATGATTTATGGGAGTTTCTTTATTGGCTTACCTTATCGCTGTTATGTAATTCGAGCTATCTTTTCTTATTAATAATATTCTTATTCCAAATTAATTGAACAATTGATTTAAGTTTGAAAAATTACTGAGGAAGATTTAAAGTCAGCATGAAATTCACACCTGACCTGACTGACACTGACAATTTATCCACCAAAACAACCCATGCATTCAATTCGTTGTATCATCGCATCACATTTTTAATATATGTAGGTACGGATAATCGCAAATTATGTATGGATAGCATGTATCATCAATCATTGCGTCGGTTCTTTTTTAGCTCATTTTTTTATGCAGGCATACATACACGCATTCATAGGAATGCAAGGAGAGAGCAGCGTATTAACGCCTACAGCAGCCTACTGCTTTTCACTAGCTGCGTTCGTTCGGAATTCGGAAGCAGCCTTTTTTTCTTTCTCGCTCTCATCCGTGCACTTTGACATAGTGCAGATCAGCACAGTGCAGTGCAGCCAGCGAGAGCATAAATAAGACTCCGTTTCATTTTTTAACCCTGTACATACTTACACTTGTGTACGTGAAGGTGAAATGATACAATGTCATAAGTACATACTCAAAATCAGTGAAGAAGAGTAATGGCATTCGTAATGCATAGAATGCGAATGTTGAGTAAAAAGTGTGTGAAGCATTGCTGTGGACACGAAAATTCTGAGAACGAATCGCGTACAAGAGAAAATAGTAAAGTTGAAAATCGTCAAAATGAAACGGAGGCAAGACTTAAAGTATTAATTTTTAACTATTATTGGGGCAAACTGAGACTCTTCTCTTAATTTGCGATAAAGATTGAAAGAAAAAAACTATAATGTGAACTCTTACTTTACTGTCCTCATCAATTTGTTTTAATAAAATGCTACAACTTACATCTTCATTAAAATTCATGGAAACCACTTATTTGGTATCATTTAAGGATTTTACATTTTTTTAATTTGAAATCTTCGACGCTTCCAAAATGTCGTGGCGTCAAGTCAATTTTATAATGCAATCTCATTGCACCAAATAGCGTTCAAATTGCAATCAAAGTTTTAGCCAAAGTTTGCGAAAGAATCCTATCCATTCATTTCATTTTAAAAGAAAAGCTAAGGAAATAATCTTCAGATTTTTTTTGCGAGATTAGGAGGAAATCATTATCAATTCAATCATAAAAATTATAATGGATGGATTGCAAAATTGGAAGGAAATAGATTGCATAGTTTCGCAGTCAAACTCTTTCGATTTGGGCACCCACATACAAGAGAAGGGGATAATTACCGATACATAAAAACAAACAGTTGCCGTAATATAGAACTACTATAGGAAGTGTGATCAGTGATCAATTGCTCCAGAAGTACAACTCATTACAGACTGCGCCAAATTTTTCTGATTTTGCCATGGTAACTCTTCAGGCAAATGAAGAATGACTGAATAAAGCTGCTAAGCTGCAATAACGACGTAGCTGGACAGAGTTAACGGCGAGAGAGCTGTTCTCAGAATACTGCTTTAATATTTGCGAAGTTTCATAGGATGTCAAAGAAAATATCTCCTTGCACTTGAACCCACAAATTTTGCGAATGAAAAGCATTACAACATGTTTGAATGACATGTCGAATGAGATGTTATACGCCATGTTCCATAAAAAACAATTTAACCGTCCGCGGCCCTTGACGGTTAACGAATTTTTAAAAATAAAATTGCAGTTATACTCAGCATTTCAACAGCTTTCGAAAGAGCTATCACAAGTTGCAATGAAAAAAATTTTCAGCGGCTTCCAAAATTTTAAAGTAACAGCCTTACTCAGTTTTTCAAGCTCTTTCAAATGAGCTCTTAAAAATCATATGCATAATGTAAAAAAATTTCGACCTTTGACCCTGCCGTTATTTCTTAACCGATTTTGCTGAAAAGTAATAAGTGTCTTTCCCAGTACAGCAGGAAGCTTTGTTCCAAATTTGAGGTCAATCGGTGACCTCTCTCGAAAGTTATCATCTGCACAGACAGACACACAGAAACCCCAATCGAAATCAATACTCCGCTGATGACGTCAGCTACGTAATAAATGAATGAATGGTCTTCATTTACTCACATGCGATATTTAACAACATTTTAAAATGGCGATAAAAAAGTGAATTTTTAAGTATATCTACGCGATAACAGCTGTATTGACAGTATTATTTTAACCACGAACGCAACGAAACAAAACCATCAATTTAACTGTTAATTTTTTCATGAATTGAACTGGAAAATGAATTCGACTGTGGGTTGCAGTTGAACTTAAATTAAAAGTCTAGCGGTATTTGTTTGAACTACCGTTCTTTCTTTTTGGAGCCTTAAGACAATCATCCAAATTCCAAATGCGTATTTATGTTGCTCTCGAGCGGACAACGATATTTTTACAATCAGAATCCGAACGCACCCAATTTGCCCATAAAAATGTACAGATGTTAAAATCGTCAAAAAAGTTTACTTGTCAGGTTTACTTTAAATCTTGGCGTAAGAAAGCGCCTTCAAGTCGGCTTTGAAATAACATTACGGTAAATATTTGGAATCGGATGCTTTTACAACTGCATTTGAGGTTTAACTACTAATTAAGATAAAAATCTATTTTCTCTTGCTTTCACATTAAAAAATGCAGTCGAATGATATGATCCAGTCAAGTCAGTCATTCAGGTGAGACCACTATCAAAGTTAATGTTGGATACTAATGTTAAAAATATATTATGGATGCAAGCCAATAAATAAAATGTTTTGGCTCCAGCGTACTTTTCGAAACTAAAGACTTTCAATTTGATGATTAAGATGACAGTATAATTAAATAATTCTAACGGTTTATCAGAATAAGAAACATGCAAGTTGGGTATGTTTGCTTAACGATTATTACGTATTATTGAAGCTTATTTTAATTGCCTTACCTTTTTAGACGGAAGACGGATATAGAACTTTTTTAAAATTTAAACTTTATTTCTTTATTTAACAAAATTAAGTTCGATGAAATACGATAATTTTTTAAGTGAAAACCGAAAACGTTTACCGTCCAATTGACGACTGATCAGTGATCAGCATTCCAACCAAAACAACCAATTCGTTGTATTGTATCTTACATTGCATCACGTTATTTATATACATATGCAGGTATGTAAATCGCAAATTATTTAAGCATAGCATGCATCATTACATCGACACTTTTTTGCTGATTTTTTTTATGCGAGTATACTTGCATACAAAGGAAAGCAAGGAGAGAGCATATTAATACCTACAGCAGCATTGCTTTTCACCAGCTGCTCTCTAATCTGCTCTGCTGCGTTTGGTCACAAACTATTTTTTTTCTTCTCGCTCTCTCCCGTGCACTTTGACATGGCCCAGCTCTGCCCAGTGCTGTGCAGTGCATTGGGAGGCGAGCAAGCAACGCAACGCATAACGCTCAAGTTTCATTTTTTACCTCATATGTAGACGTATGTATATGTACTAATGCTTGTGTACGAAGGTGAAATTCTAATATAATGCAATGCCATACCAAGTGAAGAGTAATGGCATTCGTAATGCATAGATGTGGATTCTTGGGGCAAAATGAGACTCTTCTCTGGATGTACGATAAAAATGGAAAGAAAATTATTATGATGTAAACTTTTAATTTCGTCATGAATATATTTAAATAAAATACTTATTACAACTGCGTCTTCATTGAAAGCGTATATGGCGAAATGGAATGGGGTGTCGTGACATTTTATTCGAGAAAAATAGATTTAAGCGGTACTTGATCAGCATATCCGGTTGTCATGTGTTTCAGTAATGTGTGTTGAATAATCAATTCTCGAAAAATTCCATAGAAAATGAGAGACGTGTTGTTCCAAATAAGAAGAATTTTATTTCTCGTGCGTAAATTTTGTCAAAATTTTTGTAAATTTAGATTAAACTTAGCTATTATCCATCATAGAATTAATGTATAGCTGAACCATTCAGCATTCTGGCATTGACCTGATGCAAGTTAGATGAATTTTAATCAAGTGGACATCAAAATCGTTTGTCTTTACCACATCCCAGTAGGGATAACTTTTATATTTTAATCCCGGAGTTTTAAAGCTTAAAAGCGTATTTAGGCTTCAAATGATGCGAGCAAAAGACGGAAATAAAAGCGTTTACGCCTAGACTTGGCTTGCACAAATAAAAAAATAATTATGGTAAAACTTCAGATTTACTTTTAAATCTACTTTAATTAAACTTTTCATTTTTATCTTATGTGTGGACCATTTTCATAAGTTTTCCGTTCTACATAAATCAGATTTTGTCATTAATATGACGTTGGACTGTAGATGGACATAGGTAATAGAGATACGGATTTGGTGGACCAGCTATAGAGCAGATAAATACGTATAGGTCTGCGAAATTCCAATGATTAACTTCCATTACATATTTAAAATGTTCAAGTCGAAATATTCTTAATCGCAGGTATACGGATATCTGTGCGACTCCTTTTTTAAGTGGTTCTCCCTGTAAGCCACAACACATCCAAAACCTTCGACTTCTTCGTCTTCATCTTACCAAAAAAGTACTAATAATGTACTTTGCAAATATATTATTATTGGAATCATCGCATCGTTACATATTTTAATCGTACCATGCCTGATTCGATTGTCAGTGGTCTGAAACGCAAAGAAATCTTGGTTGAAGTTTCACATATTTCTTCATTTTCTTACAACCTGAAAATAAAATTGGAAATGGAATGAAACCAGGCCACATGTGTTCATGAGTTCTTTCTCTTCCTTTCTCCACTCTTACTATAGCAAAACAGAATCTACGGAGTTGACACTATGTAGCCATTTAGTCAGTCACAGCCTTTTCAGTTATTTACAGAAAAATCTCTTCTTTCATTTCTTTACTGTCTTTTCAGTTAATTGCGAATTGGAACTTTGTTCCAAGAATTCAAAACAGAAATGCAATTTTCTCGAATTATGTGCGGGTGAGTGACGGATTAAAATCTCACTAGATTCAGTAACGTAAGAACTTTAATCATCCAACTAATAATCGTCATTCACACATGCAAATACCACTACCTAATTTTGTCGTGCTTTCTCCTCCTAACCCATCTCTCTCTCTCACATATCAATGAATTCTATCAAAGTTGATTCGCATAACAATAAAGCAGCGATAACAACAACGACGTAGCTGGAAAGAGTTAACGGCGAGAGAGCTGTTCTCAGAACTATTTTAACATCTGCGAAGTTCCATAGGCTGTCAAAGAAAACAGCTCCTTGCACTTGAACCCACGAATTCTGAGCATGAAAAGCATTGCAACATGTTTCCATGAAAAGAGCTCGAAGAGACCTGTCGAAT